>PQWD01008343.1:0-81137 GCA_019425675.1 Leucinodes orbonalis | reverse complement strand
CTATCAACTGTATAGCGTCTATATATGTACAAAACCACTAAATAACTTCGTTCCCTTATCCAATATTTCGCAACTCGTCGGCCATTTGCGTAATTAATATATACTAATGTGCATCGGTGGCTCAGTGGTGTGACTGTTCGCCTTCCTACCGGGAGGCTGAGGTTCAAATCCGACACGTACCAATGTATTTTCGAATTTTCGAAAAATATATTGTACGTATTCGACGCTCTTACGGTGAAGGAAAACATCGTGAGGAAACCTTCATGCACGCCTGCGAAGAGATTCGAAGGTTAGTGTTGAAGTCGTCCAATCAGCACTGGGCCCGCGTGGACGACTAAGCCTAATCACCCCCATACGGGTAGGCTCGTGCCCCTCGGTGGGGACGTTTAATGAGCTGATGATGATGAATGTGCATATATATATGTACGTGTTAAATATAGTATATTTACCTTCAGCTCCAGGCGGTGCACGCAGGCTTGGCCACTGATTCAGTATTCACTTTTCCCGATTTGAACGTGTCATGTTGTATTATATTCGCCCTGGAAATATAACGAGGGATTAATCTTATTTTTTTTTAATGCATTTTTATGAACTCTATTGTGAAAATAAGGTTCAAATGATTAATTATAAATATCTACATCTGACTGAAAAAGGGATGATGAAATGGTTTTGGCAATTTTTTTAATTTATCACCTATAGACGGATTTTATTACCACATTAAATTACCATATCATAATCAGCTCATAACACGTCCCCAATTGGTTGTAAGGTCCACCTTGGTCGTCCCGCCTGTGTATCAACAAATGCTGTTCAAAGCTAAAACTATAATTGTAACATCGAATTTTGGGGAAAATCTTGTTACAATCCATCAACAAAAGAGTTCAAAGCTAATTCTATAGCTTCCTACCTGAAGGTGATACAGAGTCCTCCAGCAGAGCTGAAGCGTCGTCCCCGTCCTTTCCCAGCGCGGTCGGCGGCCCGTCGCTTCCGCACTATGATGTTCATGTAGCCCGCTATCACTTGGAGAATCTGCTCGGCTTCCGTCGTCTGCACCGAGTAGTACTGTCGCTGAGGACAACAAATTCAATTTAGAAAACAATATAAATATCCACTTGACAATCACAAAGCGCCATCTAACCCCAAGTCAAACGTGAAGCCTGTATGATGGGTACTAAACAATGGATAAACTTACTTATATATTTTTTTGTAAATAATCATACATATTTTATAAATAACCTTGTACAATACAACTTTGAAAGAGTAACTACTGAGTTTCAACTGTGTTTATTCTGAAATTAAGACCATGATAAAAATTTCGAAGCGTAGTCCCTTATATTTGTCATCACAATATTTTTCAGTTAAAAAAAATAGGTATATGCCATGAGCGTATGGGCTAGCGTCTTGGTCTCAGGGTGGGCAACAGTGAACCTATCTTCCCCCCCTCCCACGGTATTTATTTTGTTTTAAATATGTCAGAGCCAGAGGTGGGGCAAGCGCCCCAGCTTGCCCCGTGTGGCAACGCTCATGGTATATGCCTAGTATAATGTATGTACCTGTAGTCCCCGAAGTCCAGGTAAAGGTGTTGGGGCTGGCGCACCACCTCCTCACCGTGTGAGCGGCCACGTCTGCAGCGTCTTCCTTGGTTCTTTCGTCCAATCTCAGCACCGAGTCCTTGGTCACACCCAGCAGACGGGGCACCAGTTTGTTCTTGCCTTAATCTCTTCTCCTGTGCACACAAACAATGTTATTGTCCTATTTCATCATGATCAGCTCACTGAACGTCCCCACCGAGGGGCGCGAGCCTACCCATATTGGATGACGGGCCCAGTGCGGGTTGGACGACTTAACGGCACAACCTTGAATCTCTTCGTAGGCGTGCGCAGTTCCCTCACGATGTTTTCTTTCACCGTAAGAGCGTCGGTAACGTACACATAATTTCGAAATTCGAAATCACATTGGTACGTGGCCGGATGTGAACCTGGCAACAGTCCACACCACTAAGCCACCGATGCTCTAGTATTCTATTTATATGAGTTTAAAAAATAAGTATGTTTATCCCTTACAAAGAACTTGTATTATAGTACTTTACTCATAATACAAGTTCCTTGCTTAAATTTTACCTAGATGGAGCAATGTAAATGTTGTGTTAATTTTTATTATCAATATAAATCAAAGTAAACCTTGACAAGGAAGAAGGCGACCCCATACGTGGGCAAGTCCCGCGCGCTCTTCGTGTACAACACTTTGGCGTCGAGCTCGCTGAGGCCGGCGTGGTTCTTGTGCTCCTTGAACACCTTCTTCTCGATACCCTTCACTTTCACGTACGAAGCTGGCAGGAATTCCTTGAGGCTGCAAGAGAAAATTAAGTTCATACTTTGAACCTCATACCATATCAGTGGCGTGAACAGATATTATAATTTACATTTTGACAAATTGAAAGAAAGAAAGAAAGAAAAATATTTATTTGGTGTAATACAATTATTACATGTTATGCCTCAGAATAATATTTAAAAAACAACAATAATTTTACCAAAATGGTGGTTACTCAGCTAATGCCAATACAGTTTTGCCAAGGCGCTAGTTTGCAGTGGAACCAAAGAGAATTTTTATTTATGTTATAAGTGTACAGGACGGTCTGGACGTACACCTGATGGTAAGTGATACGCCAGACCATGCCAGAGCGGCATTAAAGGAGACCAACAACTGGTAGACAGTTATTATCCTCCATCAATGCCGCACTGCGCCCGTCACAACAGATGTTAGGTCTCTCATACCCGGTAATTTCACTAGCTACAGTGCCCTCATCCCGATTATTAAACACAAAAGTTATAATACTCCTGTTTCCCGGGACGATATCTGTCACTGCGGTGGTACCTACCTAGACGACTCAGTATCGAGTCTACCACCTAGTAAATCTATGAAGTAGAAGTAGTAGTAGTATAAAAATTAAATAAGCTACACAACCGCACATAGTAATAATGACAGTTGCTTACAAAATATCTAGTATAAATTGAGTGCTCTTGTTGAGAGCAGTTCGCCTATAATAGATAAATAATCCTTTATTTCACACAACAAATATAACACTATAAGATTCTGCACAGGAAAAAAGGTACAATGAGGGTATTTGTAATTTAATAATCTGTCAAGTATAATAGCAAGTTGCTCTCTTCCCATTGGTTATTCGCGTGACATTTGGATATTTAATGTCACTACAAACATCAGTGACCAATCGATATTATTCTAGACCTTTCACCAACGTAGCGCCATCTAGTGAGGTTTTACATTGCAAAAACCCTCATTGGCGGCCTTATTACTTATTATATAGCATCTCTTCCTGACAACCAACTTATAATGGAAGAGGACAGCTGGTAGAAGGGTTTCAAATATGTAGAGGAAAATGGGCGAATAAGTGAGAATCATGTAATATGTTGTCGATTTTTTCGAACTGAACGCACATGGTATGCACTGTATGTATGTATGTGTATGTAATACTTAGATTTGATAAACAGTAAACAAACTAGTTACACAATCTCACTCAAAATGTGTCCGCGCCAAAATTATGCCAATCGTGTCAGTTGAGTAAAATTTTCATTCATAATCACTTCGCTCGCTGCATGTCATAGTGACATAGTAATATGCTGCTTTTGATTTTGTACTTTTTTAATAGATAGATATACTAAAACACACACACACAATTTCATTACAATATCAAAACAAACGCAAATAATTACAATAACATATAAAACACAATACGAAAAACAAACAAATTAAAAATAAGTGACGCGTTAAGGTCAAAATTTAATGTCATAAATAAAACATAATTATGTCAGCATATGTGTCAATTTGATTGATAATTTATAAAACAAAATAATTTATATTAAGATACACTAACATTAAATAACACTGACATTGAGATTAAAATTAAATTGATAAAACTATAGTACAGTATTAAATACATAGTAAGATTATAGAATATAGTATGAAATACATAAGAGTGTTAAATGCCCTCCCTCTCCTAAGTTGCTGTGCCCGACAGGGTCCATAATGTACCTATATAACAAATTGTCACCTTCTAAACATTGTGGAAAAGCAATAAACGATTGAATGATTGATATTTCTTCTTGGTTGTGCATCCAGTTAGTTTACTGTTCATCTAAGATATAATATTAATTTTACGATAACGATGACTAGTTCACACTTACTCCAAAAAGCCCGTGGTGTGTTTATCTTCCTTATGATCGCCGAATTGTATCTGGCACTGGATTCCGGCAAATTCACACGCTGTAACACAATAAATTATTAATAAATATCCTCAAGACATTTACACAGCGCCATCTAGCCGCAAACTAAGCATTAGCCTGTAATATGGGTACTCAACAACTGATAACTATACTTCTTCGACGCTCTTACGGTGAAGAGAAACATCGTGAGAAAACCTGCGCACGGCTGCGAAGAGATTCAAAGGTTGTGTGTAAAGTCAGCCAACCTGCACTGGGCCCGTGTGGACGACTAAGGCCTATACGTACGGTGAGGGCCCTCGGGACTTTTAATGAGTTGATGATGATATATTATATTTTTTTGTAAACACATACACATTATACATAGAAACACCCAGGCCATTACAAACATTGTTCATGAGCACAAATGTTTGTAGTGCGCGGGAATCAATGTAAATGTAAATGGAATGTTTTTCTTCAAATATTGCTCTTCATGGTCAGGCTTGTCACTTACCATCAAGTGAGCATACTGACCGTCAATCTAAATTATCGGGACGGATAACATTAAAAACCTTATTGAAATAACTAAAATTAAATACATACCCTTCTGCTGCGTGACAGGGTGTGTCGCGTCCAAAATGGCGTCTCTAGCCTGCACATACAATAGGTTCAGTTGCACAGGATCCCTCGAGTCCACGTTACGGTCCGAGTAGAACAGCTTCCGGCGGAGCAGTAAGGTCTCGGCTTCGACGCCCTGTTCGCGCAGGGTCTTTGACGCGTCCACCCAGTTCACTGTAACAACAACGTTGTTTAATGGTCGCGATTCGGTCGTGTAATGCCAAATCTAGTTCGCTTTTTGAAGTAATAATGACTTATAAATGTTTAGTTTGATTTAATAGCCTAAACAAACAACAGAACACTGTTTTGTAAACACTGTTTTTTTTTAAATAAAATTTGGTTCAAATAAAACTAATGTCACGTACTCCATTTGTTTTATATTTAATTTTATTTTATTTCTACTATCTCAAATTGGGACAGTAGAAATGAAATGAATGTGTAGAATTTTTTGCGCAAAATGGGGGAGAACTATGTCCAGCAGTGGACTGCGATAAGTTGAACAGAGATCCCTAAATTGTCACAAATTTTTAATTAAATCACGATCTAATAAAGCGAATACTTCTGATAATACTGAACGACCCAAACAAAGGGGGACGTTTAATGAGCTGATGATGATGATGATGAATGTACCCTTTGCGCCCTCCGGCCCGATGGACCGACGACTTGCGGAAAGCGCTTGAGGAAAGTGGAGGAGCGGGATATTTGGCGCAAAATATGGGAGACCTATGTCCAGCAGTGGACTTCGATAGGTTGAAGAGAGAGAATGTACCCTAATCGTCTCACCTTCATCATCGGTGCGCAGCTTCTTCCTGAGCTGGTCCATCTTGGCGTCGCGTTCCTTCTCGTGGTGTTTCCGGCGCAGCGTGAGGGTGCCGTAGTTGGGCTTCTCGCACGGGTCCGCCTCCTCTTTCTGCTCTTCGCGGACCTGCATCAGTTAGTCACCAACCTTATTACCATCACCCTTCTAGACCATGACGCGGATACTGGCAGATACAGAGAAGTGGCCAAAAAAGACTTGGTCTCAAAAAATGACCGTTTTCTATTGAATATGTTCTAATCATCTAAACGATTTGTACGTTGCAGTCAAAAATCATAAACCAAAGCCTTCTTTTTTTCGTCCCTGGTCATCGCATTTTTTCTGCTAGTTTCAGCCTCATCTCTAGACCCCTCGGGATCGATATCAGAGCCGTTAAAGAGTAACTGCTGAGATTCTTGTCGGTTTCTTCTCAGTAGTTGACAGTCCGAACCAGTGGTAGCTTCATTTGACATCAACAAATAAATAATATCCACTGACATTCACACAACTCCATCTAGCCCCAAGTTAAGCGTGAAGCCTGTATTATGGGTACTAAACAACGGATATTTTTTTTGTAAATACGTACATATTATACATAGAAAACACCCAGACCATTACAGACAGTTCATGCACAAAAATCGAACCCGGAACCCTTGTTGTAGCAGCCGTCTCGACCATTACATCACATGGATCGTCGACATACGTAAGAGTCCTTAGAACCTAAATTCAATAAAGACTTTTTGATTTTGATATTAACTATGACTTTGTGTGAATATCGGTGGACGGCCTGTACATTATTTTGATCTCGTAGGGTTCAGCCTACGTTTGCAAAGTACGCAGCAAAAATGAAATTATTTACGACATCGCTATAAAAACCTCAAATATAACTGTATTTCCCTACTTTTAACTTCCTCCTGAATCACTCCATCTATTAGAAAAAACGCATCGAAATCTGTTCTGTAGTTTTGAAGATTTAGGCGCACATAGGACACGGACAAAAAAAGCGACTTTATTTTATACTATGAAGTTATTTCAAATGTTAGTTTTTGTTTGGTTTCGACGACCCATTTGGTGTTGCGGTTGAGAGGTCGGCTGCAACACCAAGGGTTCCGGGTTCGAACCCCGGGCAGTACAAACATTTGTGTGCATGAACATGTCTGTTTGTAATGGTCTGGTGTTTTCTATGTATAATATGTATGTATTTACAAAAAAAAATGTATATAAGTATATTTATCCGTTGTTTAGTACCCATAATACAGGCTTCACGCTTAACTTGGGACTAGATGGCGCTGTGTGAATGTCAGTGGATATTTATTTATTTATTTGAAAGTAAAGAATCATTAAATACTAGTAACTCACCAGTCCGTACTCGTCGTAGTTGGTGATACCAATCTTGGTGCAAATCACCACCATCAGGTTGGCCACGATCTGGCTGTCGTCCACCAGCAGGGTCTTCACGGTGCCTGCGAATTCATTACACAATTTACTAGGTGGTAGAATCAATACTGAGTCGTCTTGGAAGGCACCACCGCAGTGCCAGATATCGTCCCGGGAAAAGCCATTGTTTTGCACTTGTGTTTCGGTATAAGAGCACTGTAGCTAGTGAAAATATTGAGTGTAAGAGACATAACAACTGTTGTCTGGGATATAGCGTTGATGGAGAATAATAACTGTCTATCAGTTATATATACGTTATCCGACGCTCTTACGGTGAAGGAAAACAATCGTGAGGAAACCTGTGCGCAGGTTTCCTCTGCCTGCTAAAAGATTCAAAGGTTGTGAAGTCGTTCAACCCGCACTGGGCCCGCGTGGAAGACTAAGGCCTATAATCCCTTTACGGTTAGGCTCGTGTCCCCTCGGTGGGGAGGTTTAATGAGCTGATGATGATGAATATTTCATTTAAAAACACAGAAATCCAGTACGAATTGATATTTCCACATACCGTCCAACATCCTGACGCGCAAGTTCCTCGTCTTCTTGGAGTACTCGAGCACGTCCCCGTTGCGCAGCATGTAGTAGTCGAGGCTGCGCGACGCCTCCAGCCAGATGCCCTTCTTCGGGTCCTCGTCCGACGCCAGGAACAGCCCGAACTCTTTCGCTGCAATGTATTTATTATTAGGGCTGAGTGGTTTAGCAAGTTGAAGTGGAATTGGTCAGGGCACGATGGCCGATGGGGTGGAAAAGTTTTCGAGTGCCAATAGAAGCGTAAGCCGACCACAAATCAGAGTTAAGGCGGGTAGCAGAATGATGTCGACTGCTGGGAGTTGGCCCGCGAGGAACTCATGAAACATGATACATTTGTTTCTTGTCTAAACCCATATATCTATCTAGAAGGTATACTTACGTTCGCTAGCATTTGCCTCCAAGATCTTCTCCCTAATGATGCGGCAAGCGTCGTACACGGTGGTGGAGGGGTCAAACTGTATGGTCTTCACCACCTTGCCGCCGTCGAGGGATATCTTTAATGATAGCGTCGCCATTTTGCTCAGCGAGTGGGCTCTGTAATAGGATATAGGATTAGTTTTAGGACAGATAGTTTATTATTTTATCAGCTCAAAAGCTATAGCAACATAACACAAAAAATATTAATTGTGGGGACCAACAGTTCTTAGCAAGTCATTGTTCAGCAGTGGTCAAACCACCTATGTCGGTAATGATAGTCCGCTACCAACTTACTTCATTTCTGCTCCACGGCCCATTGAGTGCATTTTAGAATCAATTCCACATTAACTGTTAATCATCATCATCACCTCATTAAACGTGCCCCTCACGAGCCTTCCCGTAAAGGGTGTATAGTTAGTCGTCCACGCGGGCCCAGTGCGGGTTGGCCAACTTCACGCACAACCTTTGTATCTCTGCGAAGGTGTTCGCAGGCTTCCTCACGATGTTTTCCTTCACCGTAAGAGCTTCAATATTGCTTGGGAAATATAATGCATACCAATTGCATTTTACAAACGGAACCCACTTGTTTATGGTGGCAGTGTGGTGAGGTGTTTCCTCTTGTGGGGAGTGTAGGTCGAGCGACCGGGTGCTGCCCCGCCGTCTCTTGTGCCGCTCCTGGCTGAAGGAGCGCTGTCTCGTCCGGTGCGGGATTGATCCCTGGATAAAGAACACATACTTAACTTGCATCTTGGTTGAGTCGTCTTTTTTTGCCGTAAGTGAACGGAACAGCCAGCTCGCTCAACTGATGATAAGTGATAGGCCTGAACATGTTGAAGGAAACCAATAACAATAGGTAATCATTCTCTTCCGTCAACACTGCAATGGTTAGGTTATGTTTTAAAGCGGGGGAACATAATCTTATACAGCGGGCAACAGCTACTTAAATAATATAAATACTGACAGAGTGCGCGGTCAGCCGTCGCCAGTGGTGGTGGAGGGCGAGCTCCAATCGCTCCCGGAGGGTGTGTCACGTGGCCGCTGGTGCTTGCGGTGGCTCGGCCTCACTCGAAGTCTGCGAACAACATGGAGATGTTAGCATAAAGGTGAAGTTATACGCTTAGATAAACAATAAACTACATGCACAATCTCACTCAGTGTCCACGGAAAATTTTTGGCCATCGCGTCAATAGGGATGATGACAATATTTTTTTCTGTTATTATATCGATGGACCGCATAATAATAGAAACGTTGGTAAAAAAATTACTCCGTTAACATTAAAACTCACA
Organism: Leucinodes orbonalis; assembly: GCA_019425675.1. NCBI lineage: Eukaryota > Metazoa > Arthropoda > Insecta > Lepidoptera > Crambidae > Leucinodes > Leucinodes orbonalis. The sequence goes on along the minus strand of PQWD01008343.1, from coordinate 71,837 downwards.
GAGATTTTCCAATTCTAAAAACACATTAATGGACTTTCCCAAAAACGCTTCATACAAATGGATACCTAGTTATGACGTCACGCATCAGTAATTAGTACGCATAGTTTGTGAATTTTGTACTACAACTATATTAAATGTTGCGTTTACTAAAACGGTTTCATAGCAAAAGTTGCTTTAAATTGTATGTGTTATCCTTTTGTTTACAAATTTTTGACAATAAATGTACTTTAAAAATGGACTTGCCCACCTATCTTTGAAGACTAATAAAATTCATAAAACATGAGTTTTTATATTTAACCCAGATTTGTAATAATATGAAATAGCTCTTACGATTTCAGGACCCAGTCATCATGCCTATTGGGCAGAGTTTTCATTAATAATCAAGTCGCTCGCAAGTATTATGCTCATGCTTTAGATTTTGTACCCATGATGCGTTAAGGTCAAACTTTAAGGAATAATTTCATGTTGTAAATATAAAAATAAGCAAACGTATACTTCAAGCGGCTCGGACATTTTGCTGACGTTTCTTCGTGATTGTGCAGTCACTTGTACAGATTCAGTGCTTATTGTTTCCTCTTCTTGAGACTTAGCCAACGCACCCGAATAAGCAGCGATCTACGCTCACGAGATAACGAAGACCGTTTTTAAATACAGTACCACGGTAGCACAATCAGCGGAATTATTATAAAGACCCTAAAAATATTATATTCATCCAAAATTACGTATAACAAGCCCTTCACATAATTTCACCGAGATCATCATGCATTTTTCATTCTTAACGACGTCATTTGAGTACATAAACACAGAAAGAGGGCTAATTCAAACAATTATGTCATAGAAGTGAGGAAACATTGATGTATTTATAAATAAACGCAAAACATTTGCCACCGTGGTGTTAGTGTGAATCATTTCGAACTTTTACATGTGTATTAGTTCTACTATTAGAACGTAGTAGACTACTAAGTCCATTCCATCCAAAGACGACCCATGTGGAGTCAGTGACGTGCATATTGCAAATAAGCATACCCTGTGCGTCCAGACAATCCGGAAAATCGACAACATATTAAACGATTCCCACTTATTCGCTCATTTTACTCTACAGATTTGGAATTATAGGCGGTCGGTCTGCTGTCGTAAGCTGTCGTCATCAGCACTAAATTAACAAAAATGTAAATATTTATTGTTTTTGCGATTGGAGACACTTTGCATACCCTACTCCGATATCTCTACGCCACTGTGTGGAGTGATGGTTGAGATATCGTATATTATGGCGGACTTTTTTGGGTTCAGCACAGCATTAGCGAGGTAAGCGCAAGTTTTAAAATAGCTTTTGACTTTCCGACATTAAATAGCATACACACCGTGGTCAATATGTTTTTTTTTAATTTTATTATTTTCAAACTAAGATAATATACAAAAATATGAAAGAAAACAATTTGATTGTTTTCTTACAACACTATTACACGAAAATCTATCTGCCGCGTCCGATTTATGTAGTTCGGGTGGATGACGTCACTTCCGACATCCGGCGTCCAAAATAACAACTCGGACGAGAGACCGCCAGACCGCCACACGTAATCGCTGGCGTACCCGATGGAGCGGTTGCGAAATATTATGGGTCACTATGTCGCTTCCACGGAGAGGTTCAACTTCAGAGCTTCCCTTGACAACCTCCAACTGTGACGTCATAGATCATAATGCTATAGATATTAAAAATATCCACTGACAATCACAAAGCGCCATCTAGCCCCAAACTAAGCGTAAGTCTGTAATATGGGTACTCAATAACGGATGCACATACTTATCCATGTACACAAATATTTGTACTGCCCGGGGATAAAACCTACCTTTGTATAGTAGTCTGGAGTCTGAATCTCATACAATGCGAACGAAAATATGTCGTTTTGAAGGACAGAAAAAAGTAACACTTGATCTGTATGTCTACATACCTATCTAAGACCCAACCCTAAACACCTCACAAAATGTCGAAGTTTACTGTAACTAATTGTACATCATCATCAGCTCATTTAAACGTCCCCACCGAGGGGCACGCCTACCCGTATAGGTGATTAGGCCTTAGTCGTCCACGCGGGCCCAGTGCGGATTGGACGACTTCACACCACAACCTTCGAATCTCTTCGCAGGCGTGCATGAAGGTTTCCTCACGATGTTTTCCTTCACCGTAAGAGCGTCGGATAACGTACATAAATTTCGAAAATACATTGGTACGTGTCCGGGATTTGAACTCAGCCCTCCGGAAGGCGACAGTCCACACCACTGAGCCACCGATGCTCTACAATTAATTTAACTAATTGTACAATTTTATTTAATGAATTATCATTCATATTACATTAATCAAATACATATTTAGAACTTACACAAAATTACAAAAATATATAAACCGAAAACTAACCTAGAAAATGTTTTTGATGATTATTATTAGTAATGTTACTCCAACATGCTAGTTAAAATCTATCAATGAAGTTCTGTACTTTCGAAGTCGACGGTACAAACGACAAAGCAAACACCAATAGTGCCACATGGCCCCCCATCACCTGTGCGCCACTATTTCGGGACGGTTATTTTTAGGAATGTGTGAAACCAGTGCGTGAGATTGAATGATACACGTCGTTTGCTCATCCAGTTTGACGGAACAGTCGTAGAAATTATCTAATATGTAAATAATGATGTACTGTAAATTCACGATGCAAATTATCATTCAACTTTAACCAATACTTCAATGTTTGTGAAGTAAATTGTGTGCCTACGTAGTTTCTTATTGCCTTTTATAAAATGTACTATAAGAAGTACAAACAATTCATCTATCTCCTTAGCTATGTTGACAGATTGATTATATTTCTGACTTAAGCTAATGTTAATAAAAAGGTTGAGCTAAAATTATCTGGTGCATTTAAGAAATGTAAACGGCCTGTTGTGGACAACAATTGCAAATTACATTCAAATTTTTGGAAAACAGTTTTGTTTAAAATGTCAATTAATATTTTATGATTCATTGACTTGACTCCAGTTCAATTTCTTGTATATCCAATATATATGCATAATTAATCACAAAGTTTAAGTAACCTAGATATTAACAATATAATAATAATTAATCAATACTAACAACTAAAATTAGATAGATATAATTAGATAGATAAAATAATTAAAGAACCCCCTTTGGTAAAGTTCCGAAGACACTGGCAGCGTTACCCCTTTGAATCGCGTAAACTAATTCTTTGACCAAGGTAGCTGCCAGATCTTCGGTCTCCAGTAATGTCGACTAATCGTTTGGAAATTTCTTTAAAAAGCCTAATAGCGCTAGGCCCCACGGACCAAGGGTCTCGACACCGAATGGGACAAAGTCATATTCAGAGAGACCCTGTATTTGCACGTTTTGGCTTTTCAGCCGCTCACACGCCGCACCAGCTCTGTTGTTGGTTCCATGTAGATGGAAGGGCTAGTGTGTCTGAACAGGTAGCATCCCACACCAGCACCCGGCCCAACTTCCATGGAATCAAACTCATACCGTCCGGTCTCTTGCCATCGTCTCTTGGCGATACCAGACGGCTCAAGAAGACTTGGCACGTTGACGGTGGCAAGGGACCCGCGTATGATATCGTTAAGTGCGGCATGTCTCGAGAAGCGGCCAGCATGCCATATGCATAAATTAATTTCGTCGACATTTCTTCAGTATTTAACAGTAAAATTGAGTTCAACTTTGTAAACCGAAACTATACCCGCTCCAGTTAATGTTACTGTTACAGGACATGCAGGCGTTCACCCGAACCCATTAAATTGTTTTCGGTAACCGGCCACTAAACTAAATGTTAATTGCATTTCTATTTCGGTGTCAATAAAGTGGTGTGCATCATAATACGGACCGCTTTCCATTTCATTTTAGGGGAAAACAATGTATTATTTATGTTAAAGTATTCGTCCTGAATATTCGCTAAATTGTCGGTAAGTGCCTACCCATTTTCAATTATTGAAGTCAACTAATAACTTATGTCTTTCCAGCGTGTATAAACAAACTCCTTATTTGGAGAAACTATCCGCTCGAATGTGTAACTGGGAAAAAGTCTCAAAAACAAACGATTTTTTTATTATTTCTGCTTAATATTCAAGCTAATAAAGAAGACAACCGACCGATAAATATAGAAATTTCCACTTTTTAATTTATAGATTTCCACTTCATTTTATATTTCCCAATAAACTGTAATTTTAATTGAAACACAAGTACAAATGGCGGCTTAAGTGCTAGTAATCAATCACTCCCAGGCAACCTAATAAAATGATATACCCAAAGTGGGTCTGATTGACAGTCAACAAAATCTTGCCGAATTGCCTTTTCACCAGTTTAAATTGAAGATTAAAAAAACCCTCATGATAAAAGGTTACTATACAATAGAAGAATATTTATCGGATAAAGATGTGTGGTCTTGCACTTAGTGTTCCAGTTACAAAATCTTTGTAATAAATTATTGTAAAGCTATTTGTAGGTAAATGACAAAACTGTAACCACTGATATAAAAAGATTAAAAGAGTAACTCGAGTTTCTTGCCGGCTCTTCTCGAAGATCCTACTTATTCCGAACCGGTGTAGAGTCACAAAAATTTGATAATAATAACAATTGACGATTAAAGTTCTGTAACAGAATAATTTGAATAAAGATTTTTTTTCTTTCTTTATTTCTTTCAACTCGTATGTAATATTATTCAAAATAGTAAATACCTATCGCCACTACCATGAGACGACCCAAGAATGTCCTTTAAAGCAATAAAAGCCTCGAAATTCGAAAATTCCATCCAGTTACGCGAAGGCGGTTGGATTGCGTCAACGGTTATTATCAAATTCATGTGCACTCATCAAGTGGCCCCCATGGTCATAACAACCGAGTTATTGCACCCAGTTTTGCATAAAAACGTTTCAGCACCGAGTGTTGAGTACAAAACCATCGAGGGAGGGATGTTGAGAATTTTAATAGTTTAATATAAGCGAGTGGTCGGTACTATATGGATGATTTTATTAACGCTGTAAACTTTTAAATTAAACTTAATTCTGACTTATTACGAGTACAATTAATTGTTAAAATGCAAATGCAAGTTTTATCAAATCTTACCAACTTAAATTCAAGTAACCCTCAAAAAGTATCGAATAATAAGTAAACCAACCATCGGACGTTCGTAATCACTCGAGGAAACTTGCGTTGACTCCCCCTGGTTACTGTAAGGCCGTGGTAACACTCCGATCGAGCCGGCCTATTCGTGTTAAAGGACACTTGAATATTATTGCGTAAAAATTCACGCGACGCCTTATTATACGAATAATATAGCGAAACGATTTCACTTTTCCATGCCGCAGCGTCCGGGCCCATCACACGTGTCGTGCCAAATCGTCTATGACTTACACTCTTACGCCCATTAAACAAAGGGGTTGTCACGGGGGTGGTTTGTGCATTTGTTTTGATAAAAAAACGCATGTTTAAAGATAATGTGTACTAAAGATGATATCATCTTGAGTGAATGAGATGAGAAAAAGTTATCCTAGAACAGTAAATAAAAACATTTTATACGTTTTCGCTTCCAAATCACATATTATTTTTATATTCAACAAGAATAACATTAGAAAAATATAAGCCCTTCAATAAGCAGTGCAATTTCTGATTAATGTCAAGACCAACACGTGACACAATTGGCAGTTAAGGAATTCACCACAGATACGCAAGAACAGAATGTCACTTGTAACCTGGTGACTACAACCTAATTACAATCGCATCTGTAGACGGCCTGCCCTGCACTAAAACGTTAATATCTGATATTGCTTCTCCCTTTTGTCTTGTTTCCGTATACCAAAACCTTCCAAATATATTGACTTATCAAGTCAAGTGTTAATCTGTCGCGCATCCTGCACCATTATCCAATCACGTCATATTCGCACAAAAGAGCCTGAACAAAGAATAGAACCCTTCAATAGACAAAGGGGTGAGACAATGCCACCGCCAAGAAGTCTGTTACACGACGCATTATGGTGTCGGGTTTCCGTTCATTGCAAGTTTCAGAGATCGGTTTCATTTTTGTTTGCTCCACAAACGGGAGGACTAATTGAGTTATGGATTTTAACAAATAATACGAGTTGCTTTTTGATTTTGGTAAAACAAAGAAAGTATGTCTGTAGGCGATGATCGTAACGTAAGGTAGTAACAAGTCCAGGCTTCTTACTACCTTAACGACTTCATTTTTGGTAATGCGAGGGAATTAAGAAAATTATTTTCTGTCATCCATCCAATAAATAACCGTTGTGATAGTTGCACAACTTGCTCGATCGACAACTGAATGCACTATTGATGTGCTTAAGATTTAGCAAATCAAACTAGTCAAATGCGTATAATCGGTTGCCAGAACATTCGTTCCTTTATGTGCACGTTCTCACCATAATTTTAAACTTATTAACTGCCAAAAGAGTTCAAAACCAATAAAATATAAAAATCCCTATGAGCATTAAAAGTTTAAAGAAACATATTCAACAGCTCATTATACGTCCCCACCGAGCCTTCCCATAGGGTGTATAGGCCTAAGTCTTAGCCGACTCACGGACAACCTTTGAATCTCTTCGCAGGAATCCACAGTTTTCCTCACGTACCTCCACCGTAAGAGCGTCGAATATACGTTCATGTACTTTCGAAAAGACATCGATATGTAGCGTGCACCCTCCAGATTGAAAAATACTAACCAGCATATTCTGAACCGAACTTCCGAGTCCCATCCTTAGTCACCCGTCACCTACGTTTGACGTCTAGTAGCGCGGGCGCATCCAGCCGTTAAAGCCGCGTCGCGACGCACCCCCCTCATGAATAATAATCGCTAATGCCCATTTCGCTCCTGTCCCTACCATTTAATGTCAAATTTATAATATGTATTCATCATAAGTAAATATATCTAAATAACTCTTAAACTGTTACTCGTCTTGACATTGTCTGCCTATCTATCTATAAATAAATGGTGGTGACAGCATATTTAAGTACAAATTAGAAACATATAAATATAATTGTGCAATACACTCATTAACTACTGAGATTCTTGTTGGGTTCTTTTCAGTAAAAAAAACTACAGTCCGAACAACAACTTGTTCCTTAAGGGCCGTTTTCTTTAAGGGCCTCTTTTATTTTGAATTATCAGAGCACTCTTCACATTATAATAGTACATATGGATATTTAAAATTAATTTACAATTTATAGTTTTCATTAATTCCACCGCTTAACGAAGGCCTCCCTTGATGACTTCCACGCGGACCGATACCTACCAGTTGACATCCATTTGTTCCCTGCCACCTTAACCAGGTCATCAGTCCACCTGGTCATGGGTCGGCCAACACTTCTTTTTCCGTTACGTAGACCATTCCTGCCCATCGAGTACTTCTTATTCACGTAAATAATAGAAATATAAACAAGATACAGACCTACAGTAGAACGCCGATTAACCGAATCGCCAATTATCCGAATCGGTCCTAAGCCTATATTATCGTTGTGAATTTGTACACTTTGTATTTTTGATAAGGCCTGACGGGGTTGCAACTTTATCCGATCGAGATGTTCAAGTGAGCGTTATTGTAGAACTGTGTATGTTACACTTAATAAAGTTTTTTCGATGTGCGACAGTTCGTTTTTCTTTATTACCAGTCTATGTCCTACCATCCGAATTTTCGATTATCCGAATCGACTCCGGTCCCTATTAATTCGGATAAATGGTGTTCTACTGTACTAACCTGTACCAAAACCAATCCCATTTACGAAACAAACACGTATCAAATTAAAGATCCGAAAATCTATAATCTCAAGGAATGGACGCAAACAAAGTGTACGCATGCGTCATCCCCCCTCCGGTGGGGGGCGATCGATACACTCCGGCGCCGACTTGTCTGGAGCCGAGAGGCTGTCCCGCTATTTCCACATATATTAGACAAGGACAAAAAGTGGAACACTAAGATATTTACATTAACGGGAAAGATATCTTTATCTTGGATATATACAACGAATGTTGGAGTATATACATAGTTTTGTATAAGAGTTCTGTGCACCCTATTTCCAGATTGATTAATGAAAGTATGTAAACTTAAAAATAAATAAATCATTATTGACGACTCACGTGGTGTTATGGTAATTAGACAGCGATTACACAAAAAAGGTTCAAATCCCGTACAGCACAACCGTTTGTATGCAAATGTGTTTGTATTTGTCTTACCAATCAATGACCCAGCAAAGTTAGTCTTTGGCGGAGTCGTTTGTCATTAAACTTTGAGTAGATACGCGTAAGAATAAAAAAAACCTCTTAGCTAATATCATTATTGAATGAACACCATGAGATAAACACATCAATATCATCAAGCAAGCATATTGAAGATCCGACAGATTTCGGAAGGGAACATCGGATATCCGATATTATTTTCTCTACAAGGGGACTGGCGAGTGGATATGGGGGAAGCGCATTAGTGATTTTAACATAATATTATATATTGAGAACCAATATAGATCTAATCACGAGATTTCGGTTCGTTTTTCAATAATACGTAATAGCTTTTCCATCTCTCAAACACCTAAAAATCCAGCCATTTTGATGTATACTCTGATAAAACCGGGTTTGACAGAAAGTATCTGCAACGGCGGATCCAGGGGGAGGGTCATGGAGTCATAACCCCCCTCCTGAGCTATTTTTAAGTACTATACTAACGTAAATTAACAAAATACCTATAAGTTCTTAACTTGACTACTACTATGTGACCCCCTCCTGGCGATTAACCTGGATCCGCCCTTGAGTATTTGCCATTTTTTTTCATTATTATATGTTATAGCCATGCTGTGTAGGAAGGCCTGTGACTCCAGAGGAACGCTATTGGCTGCTGATAAGCTACCGACGCTTCATTAGATTAATAATATTAATATGTCCTTCCTTGAGACGTTATAGGCTGATGACGATGATGATGAATATTTAGTCAATAATCCAAACAAACAAGCTCAGCGGCTTCTAGCAAAAGTTAACATAAAAGCCGTAGTAGTTGCCAAGATAAATATTGCAGAAAACAAACATAAAGAATCCATTCCAAGCACGACAGATGAGGCGCTCGTCCATTTTGAGGTTCCGGCCCGACTTCCGGACGTCAACGTTGTTGGACATCCGATATTCTATTAGCTTAGCGAATTAGGGGACCAAAGTGGACATGGGGGGGCTGAGATTTTTACAAAAGGGATCATAATCTCTGGGGACAGATTAAGTTTGACGGGATTATTATTTATTTCGAAAAACGTCTTGTTGTTTGAATCTTATATTGCCTTTGTGGTTCCGAGCATTGGAGATCAGATAGCTAAAATTGGGGGCCGTATGATTCTGGCAGATTGATTTGAAGATAGAAGAAGAAGAAATAAGGAAAATTACATATTGAATCGATAAGGTGATGATTTTAAATAAAAATAATATTTTATGAAATAAGATTCCACTTGATTTGATTGTGAGCGACTTGTGTAGTCTTAACAGGTACTTAGGAGTTAGTTCTTTTTGTTCGGACTTGACTCAATGTGAGATATTTACTTGTGACATAAACATTAGGTCACTGTGTAGCTTCATTTCTCTAGTATTAATGTAACTGGTAAAGGGAAGACAGTGAATCGGCTATTCCTACAAAGGCATGATCCATCCTCAAAATCGTCGTTAAGTCAGATGCCTAATCTAGTTTACTTTTATAAAAAAGGGAATAAGGTAGAGTGTTCAGCTTTCCTTATTTTTCAAAGAAACCTGGTGATAGTAAGTAACAAAAAATATTAAAGAAAGAAAAATCAGAAAAAGGAGACTGGTCTCCTAACCCCCAAAAAGATTAAATCGCCCCGCCCTAACAAGACTGCAACAGATGACCCTATCCGACAAAGTGTAGATAATCTCAATGTTGGCGAGCTAACAAGTTAATCTACTTACAGGGACGTTGTCTTGTATCAATATACAGGACTGGAGCCAATCACAGCATGACGCCAGTCTCCCGGGGATCCCAATAATGATAATTAATGAATGACGGATACATTCCGTTGCGATGAAAGAAAACCTAATAATGAATGTCATTGAAATGAAAAGGTAAAAAATGCTTACAATCAGTTCATATCGAGGTTTGCAGGAAATTTACTTAATCCTTAAACCTTATTTTCCGGTCCTACAGGTAAAATATCTTTATTCAAATAAATCCTATACAGATACTTTTGAATCGTTAATTGTTATCATTATTATGACTACCACCGCGGTGGTGCACCGGTCCGGAATTAGTAGGATCTTAGAAACCATTAAGAACTTTGGCAATGATCTGATTAGTAGGTAAAAAGTATACTTATTGGTATTTATAGGGCCACATTTCTGTGTCTTCCAATCAAATCATTGTTTTCGTGTTACAATAAAAATGGCGGGTCAAGTCATGGATACACATGTTTCTTTGGATGGCATACACAAAGTCACATAGTAGTATACATGATTCATCTTAACAAGAAGCTTTTTATTAACATACGTAATCGCCAACTGAATGCACGTAGTAGTAAGAGTAAAAATCTTTCAAATTTTCGAATAAAATTTTAATTTAGAAATTCGGTAGATTGAGCCAAATTGCCCCCTTGCATTTACGCATTAAAAGTAATATAGTGTCGAAAACACGTTAATAATATTCTTATCCCATAAAGACTCGCGGATGGACAAAAGAAAATCTATTTTGTGGGCACAATTATCCCTAGCGAGACTTTAACCATATAGAAATGCTATTTCCCTTATTGTATTTAAGTAATTAACTCATCTAAATTATTGACTATCGCCTACAAGAACGGGAGAAACTAAAACTCTAAAAGTTTCTGTACTTCGAAAAAATAGGAATAACATCGCAAAATAACTGTGAACTTGGTAATGCAGTTACAGAGTAGTTCATTAAAAATTTTGCCAGTTTTAAATTTATGTCCCCACAGTCATACTACGCCTGAGCCCTGCAGTTGGACGTTGATGGCTGGTTGTTTGAATTCATTGTATAACATCTAACTGGGATTAGAGAAGCCAAATATCTATCTTCTATATTCATTATTTTATAAATCATATTGATTATTAAGTATATAACTAACATTTGAAAATTATGCTCGTTTCATTTCGGACTCACAACTGGTAGAAATCAATGAGGGTGAATCACCAGAGAAACTTGATCACGTACAATACTGAAACATTGAATACAAATAAATCTGTCAGCAGGGAGTCGACGGGGTTGTAATAGCACCTAACGAAGTATAATCAGAGTTTGTATGCAATGCAGATTGCAAATTACCAAATTACACTAATTCTTTGGGGGCACTTACGCGTAATAATTTTGGGAAGGTAATACGTCAGCAGCACGCTTGTGGGTGCAAGGCCTATAATTAAAGAGTTCAATGGTGTTATAGATACGGGAATTGAGATTGCCTTTCATTAGATGAAAGGCAATCTAAAATACACAGAAGTTAGTAAATTTACTTGTTTATTGGTGATGTGATGTTCATCAAAACAAAATGATAGCAATTCTAAGTAACAATAAAACGTACTTTACGTTACCATATATTTAAATAAATTCAAGTGAAGAAAACGTTATGGACGAAATATAATTGATGAATTTCCTAATTCTATCAAACAAAACGATTTAAATTTGATGGATAAAAAACAATTTACAAATTCTAAATAGTACTGTGCATAGTTTTTTACACGTAGTATAGTCATGCAAAATACTTACAATAACGTTTATGCAAACAAAATCAGACAGAAACCACCAAAGTTGACCGACAATGAACTAAAACAATAACCTTACAGAGGAACATTAATAACGGTGGAAGCGTTTCCAACGACACTCGTGAACCGACCATTAATGGACCCGCGAAACCAACAATGGCTCCCGAAACAAAAGAACAAACAGAACCACACAACAGAGTTTCGTAAACCACCTGAAACTGAAAACTGAAAGTTTCCCGAACACGTGGCTTTACAAGTGGCACTTACCTCGTACGAGAGCGGCGGGCCATCGTGTCGTCTCGTTCCCACTTTAAATATAAAACTGTCCTCTCGCTCTCTCACACCCTGTTAATTTCAAATTGTAATTCTACTTTGAATTGCGGCAATAGAGAAATTCCCAACAGGTTTCACTATTGAGATCTGAGTTAATGAAGAAGTTGTTGGTCCAAGATGAGTGCCTTGCAGAATGCCTACAAGGTTTGGCTGTATTGCAAAAAGTGCAATGGTAATGGGCAGGGGTGAGAGAGTGGGACCTCCGCCTCGGCGGACGGTCCACGGAGGAATGTCCCGCTTACCCGGCAACAAGCCAGGAGTCCTCGTGCTTGGCAATATCAACCTTCTCCAAAGCTCATGAGGGGTCGAGTCGCGCACGCGCCTTACGCGTCTCCCATCCCTCTCGCACCCGCGGCCGCAGTGGCGACGGAAAACCGACTTGGGGATGATTTTCGGAGGGTGAAAAGACGATGAAAGATGGAAATGCATCTCCGCCTGTGCTCAGATTTCCGTTAGTGATTTTGTTTATTGATTCGTATCGCGAGGAGCTGGCCTGTATTAATCCCTATCTGGAGATTTACTGCTGACGTGCTTTTATGGAAGTGCAATAAAGTATTCGGTCATTAATTCTTATTGCAACAAATTGTTCAATCATGTATTTTTTTATATTTCTGCAACTGTACTCGATTTAGGTGTTTTTTTATTTAAGCACAACCTATATACAAATTTGACAATGCAGACAAGAACGCAAGAAACGTATGTTAAACCTTTCATTATACACATACCGCGGTGCACAGCAAGTACAATATAAATCGGAGCTCCCTACATAAGCTTCTAAGTTATAAACTTCACGAAAGCGAATCTATTAATATGACTACAAAATCATACACCTGCGACCACTTTAACCTATCCCTTCAAATATCTTACAGTAAAATCAACCCTAACGCTCAATTACAGGGTGCAATTTGTACAGTTCATCCTGGTTGACTCTCAGTTAAAGGGAATGCGAGCTTTATTAAAGGCATTGGAGAGTTTGAATGCTGTTAAGGGTCATTTGCCTACGTGTCCACTGCTGAACATAGGTTTCATACATCAATGGTTAAACTTTCTAAGGTGCTAACTCCCATTTTTGGTTAACACGACTTTTTGTAATTTATTCAGAATGGGGTCAGCATGGCGAGTAACAGCCCAATCTCCCTATAGTCATGCCGTTAGGGAAGGCCTATGCCCTGTTTTAAGACGTTAGTTTAGTTAATTACCTTTTCGAATACTAGCGACATTTATATATAAGACGGGAACAACAGATGTTCTGTAGTGTTTGTACCTACCTGGCGATTAAAGGGTTAATCGGTATTTACATAGTTTTATCCTACAGAACTACAACTGTGCCTCGACTTTGCGCGGGTATAGTGAGTTTAATAAGGGTCCCTTATTCTATGGAAAATTTTATTTTGCATTCGTTGGTCATCCGAAGATATTGTTATTTTCTAATGGTGCAAAAATTTTCAATTTGGTCCTTTAATTTCGGAGCCTTTAACCCAGTGGTAGAATCAAAGACATTCAAAAGTGTTCTTTATGGATATATTGAATAAATTTATTTTGATTTTGAATGCAAGCAATAAAACCTTTCCTTCTTATATTATTTTTTATAAACATGTAGTGAAACAGATTTAAAAATAAGTGTAACTTAAAAGTATTTGGACAGCCGGCTGTGAAATTGAAAAGTTCGATTAACAAAATATTGATATTAATATGATATTGGGTTGATTTTTTCTATTAAATAACACGCGTGACCGGCCTACTGCCACTGACGGTTGAAGCAGACGAATTCTGGAGTGGAAACCGCGTCTTGGCTAGCGTAGCGTAGGACGCCCTCCGGCCCGATAGACCGACGACTTGCGAAAGGTCGCTAGTGGTGGCTGAATGAGAAAAACGGAGGACCGGGATGTCTGGCGCAAAATGGGCTATTACCCTTTGGCTATTTTTCTACCCTCCTGCTTTACTATTGAGGAGTTTTATTGCTTCTTTGAAGTGCTTCTTTATCAACAAGCTCAAATCACTGAAAACGGTTCCCTTTTCAAGTATGAAAATTAATTCTTTTGATTCACTTTAGTCATTGATGTTTGTTTGCTAATATTTTATCTCGTATCTCAACCCTTCCACCTCCGCAATTGTATATATTCAGCAGACAATAAATTTACTATTGTGTCTAAAATCCCGGCGGTTAATAGATTGAAAAATCGAATACACACGCATGTTATCGATTAATAGAATTAGATGTACGTTGCATCGAATCGCGACTTCAGCTAAAGTGCTGTACCCGGGTACTTATACGAAAGCCTCAACACATGGCTTCTCTCAGAATCTCATCACATACCATATTTACTTATTATTAACATTCCAAACACCTCGTACATTACAAAGCTGTGACGTCACTTGTCACAACATCACGAGTGCACTCAGAATCACTTCAAGCGTTAGTTTATCTTACATATTGGCGCGGATGATGGGGCGATGATGTTTTGTAACAAAAACAAACTTGAAATGACTTATTATAATGCAATTTCAACCCTTTACAAATTCATATAGCGAAAACAACAATAATATTTATTTGACGATTAAATAAATGTAATTGCTTTCGATCGCTGCATGAGCCGGGAGTGGAGGGTTCTGAGAACTTTTGATCCTGGCATAAAATGAAAAATTTGCTAAATTACTATTGGAAATTTACTGAGTTTGTAGTAGTTTATTTGAGTTGCAATTCCTTAGCATATTAATAATTTCTTTAAAAGCACCCACAAATTGGGAGGGGGGGAGGGATTATCAAGAAATAAGGTAAACACAAGCTGTCATTTTGCGACTAAACCAACAATATCTACTGACAAGTTCACTATCGAATTTTGTTCAAAAATATAATTCAGCTCCTACAAAAACACATCATAAAAATCATCGCCAGATTTGATGCTGTTGAAACCTGAAAAACCTTCATTCAGCAGGCGTGAACCCAACCCCACGTTGGGCGCCAAAGTTGCGAAGCCGAAAAAACACATTGTTTTATACGTTTCCTTGCAATACACCATGCGTGCTCACGATGTGCTTCCATTAAGGGGTCTTGCGATTTATTTCGCGTGCAAACGCCACGGGACGCCCTGTCGACGGGAGTGGAGGTGATTTGGCGAATAAAAAAATATTGCTCGTCTTAAAACAGCTCGTTGTTTTGGTTTTTTGTAATACAGGCAAAGTTTATGCGAAAACAACATTCATTATGCCACTGTGTTATATAACAAGCATACATTTCATGGCTTACTATCATATATTATTTAAAATATACATTATAAAATTTTTAAATTGGAAAAGAGCTTTTGACTTGGCTGTTGAGCTTGATATACCCTTAGGTCTTTGGAATAAGCTCGAGATCACTCAACGTGCTGTGCATAGGCTAAGTAACAACTTGGTCAAAGTGGCGGGTAGGCGATGGATGTTGATTACTAGGAACGGTGCCGCGTGGAAGATATTAGGAGTGACTTTCTTTGAGGAGTATTAAAAAAAATATGATTTAATGTAATACCAAGAATCATTACTCATTAAATGATTGGAGGAGACCTATTTCCAACAGTGAACTGCAATAGGAAAGGAGACAAAGAAATTCAAAATACCTCAATTCTTTTTCTGGTGTTCTGAAAAGAGTTAATTTTATCATAATAACTAAAAACTATATTCTATGATACTTACCAATAAATGTAAAATTTCGTTTGTCGTATTCGTTCGCGTTCTAAATACTATCTAAATCTATATTCAGGCACTTGTGAAGCTGCAGTAAGGCACTCGTTTGGCAATTTCTTGTTGTCTGACCCCTTCACATCTCAGTCTTAGTACCTGAAAAGAAAAATATATTTTGACAAAACTATATATGATTAATTGAATAAAATTTGCTTTTGTAAAAAAATATTTGTGAACTATGTATGTATAAATAAATGTAATTTCGTATTTTATTTCGATCTCATAATTTATTTCTTGTATTAATCAATTATTTATTTTGTGTAATTAAACCGCCTTCCTACTCTTTTTTTAACTGATTCCTAACTTAATGGTTGCCTGGAAGAGATTGATTAATAGCAATAAGGCCGCCGTTTAAGGTTAATGTTAAATTGTTGTATGAGAATTGTACAATAAAGAATACTGTATCTATCTTTCTAAGGTAAGAGTTATACAAATTAAGTAAGAAGCTTAGAAAATTTATCTAACTATATAGGCGCAATGACCCGATTAGCAAGCCCCGAGGCTGCGTCCCGGGCCTCGAGGTTATGTAACAGGCTCCGCGTAGGCGCCAGACGTCGCGTAGACGGCGCCCGGCGGCCCGGCGCCGCAACAGGGACGCTAACAGGCGCTCTCACTCACTCATAGATTCTTGGCGCCCAACGTGGTGCATGGTCCTTCGGCCGGATAAGATTGCGGCATTTCTTTGACATTGTAGACCATTAAATCTTCAAATTATGTTTTCAATCATTCTTCAAGATGATTAAATTCACTACACAGAAATTTAGACTCGAGAGGAATGATTTTGAATATAATTCATATTAGCTTTTAAAAATTACTACAACTATACAATCGACACATGCATGTTCTGTATTTTTTAATGAAGGATGTTATGTTTCACATCCCTTTGCTAATGTTAAGTAACGCGTTGCGTAAGATTACTTAAGAGATTATGTTGTAAATGAGTTTTAACCTTTAACTACTGACGTGTTTTATATTTTAGTTTTTGTTTTATATAGATAACATCAAAAACTAAAATTATTTGAAAATAATTACGTAAGTACCGACCATGGGTCACAGAGGCCCGCAAAATTTTTTGAAATGAATTTACTCACCAAAATAGCGAACGCCGACACTAACACTACCACTCACGTCTCCGAGGTCACAAAATTCGAAGCTACCTGGAAGTAGAGAGTGCATCGCGGGCGGGGGAGGGGAGTAATTCAATATTGTTACTGTTGCTAGGCCAGAGCGGCCCCCACGTCAGCAGTTGAAGGTTAAGTATATGAGGGATCTGCATACCAAAATTTGTATATTAAAAGTTGAGATCATGACATTTCTAATTGATGTATGTATTTGTAATTTCGGACACACCATATACGTTATTTGAGCAGATGCTCTGAATACATAAAAATACTCCTAGTAGAAAGGATCATTTAATCATCTTCTATGGATCAACCAGGCAGACGGTGAAGTGATATCCATTTATCATGGAAATGCCGAAGTGTCGTACTAAGCGCTTTGAATCCACATTTTTATACGCACTGCAAAACTTGGAATTAATTGCCAGCTTATGTGTTTCCCGAAATATACAATTTGGGGTATATTCAAGACGAGAGTAAACAGGTATTTCTAGGTCGACATGCCTCGTCCTAGATATAATCAATATTTAATATGGTCATACATAGACAAATCTACTAACTAAATATACAACAATTTACACAATAACAATCTTTATCTTGCGCGACACAGTTGTAACATCAGTCCAAAACATTTTAAATGAAAGTTTTCGCATAAGCTTCTGACACAATTCCCTCATAAGTGTAATAAGCATTTACTCAGTCAACTAAGAATACTGGAAAGAACTGGTTTCTGCCAGTATGACTTAATAAGGTAAATGTAACAAGTATTGAAATGTCTTAATAACACATGTTATACCAAAAATGGTTTGTACAGATAAACACTGCTGACGCGATGATCGGAGACAACATAGGTACATAATATGGTAAGGAAATAAACTACAAATTGAATTGGATATAGAGCGTCGGTGGCTCAGTGGTGTGGACTGTGTGAAATATATGTACGTTATCCTACGCTCTTACGGTGAAGGAAAACATCGTGAGGAAACCTTCATGCTCGCCTGCGAAGAGATTCGAAGGTTGTGTGTGAAGTCGTCCAATCCGCACTGGGCCCGCGTGGACGACTAAGGCCTAATCACCCTATACGGGTAGCCTCATGCCCCTCGGTGGGGACGTTTAATGAGCTGATGATGATGAATTGGATTTGGACATAACTCACCGCGATAGTGCGTGAGGGCAGATCACAAGTTCGTTGTTCGTAAAGATATGGAATCTCTTACTTAGGAAACTCAGTTTCATCTCTTACATACGTAGTTATGATACGTAATACATTATTGTACTTAAAGTCTAAGTAAAACAAACATACCAAAGCAAGCAAGTGTCAGCGTTGTCGGATACTGTATTCAAATCGTGCTCCTAAGTTGTTTGGCGAAGCAGGACATGACATAAGGTCAATCATCATAAGCATTATGTTTACATTTTCTGGATGGTTTAGGCATTTTATTTTCATCACTAGCTCGTGGATTTATTAAGGCCACTTTTGCCAAGTAGGATTTGGAACCCGTTTTGAATTTTATTCACTGAAATTCTGAGTCAAACATTTCATATCGCGCATCATTTTAATATTGGTTTCAATTTACTAATAAGAAATCTAAAACAAATCTCGGTAATTTTATTTGTTTTTCCTAAAACTTGTTATAGTTTTAATAATAACAATAAATTAAGGTTTCTATTCAGTCGTTCAATTTGGAACCTCAAAACATCCACTGCATTCACGCATTCTCAATAGGGTCACACTCGTTCTGTCCCCCACGAGTTGCGAATCGCGACATTCCGACCCAACAACACTCGGGGGTGATACAAATGTTATCTGTTTTTGATTCGGTTAAATTTATCGTTGCACAAAAAACGACATTGCAAAATATTAATAGATCCCGTATATTCGGTTATCGATAAGATTTATGCAGTGTATTGGTAGTAAAATTTAATTTGTAAGATATTTATCTGTGATTGTTTTCGTACAACCCTTAAGCTCTATCTGGTAAGAGGAATAAACGAAATCTCTGAGTGTAGCAGAAACTTTTTCGGATTCGTAAGAACAATCGGAGGGGAACAACCATACGGCTCAACTGATGGTATCCGACACACACTAGAAACATTTACAAGACTAAAGATCTCATTGAAATTCATTAAAAGTACATACTAGTATATAATAGGTACTTTGCTTTTGTATATAACATAACGATTTTTGAAACAATACACCCGTCATTCTGATCCACACGAAATTCTGAGTTTGAGTTCGACTTATAATCATTTGCCAACGCAAACAACAGCCCAGATGTGGTTGGTGTTAATCGAGTATTAAGTCTTTTATCCAACATATGCAGGCAACACAGCGGTACCCAGTGTCCTCCAACACTCCAAATGAGAACGTGACTACACCATAAATGGTACGAAACCATTATACGCGTGTACTATCTGTTAACTAAGCTAAATACCGCATTCTTTGCCGTGCACATACACACACTGATGGACAATAGGGTTATGCATTTGTACTATGAGATAATAATAGGAGCGTTACTCTTTTAAGGTACCAGCAAAAGTCTTGGACCTTGACTGTGTAATAATTAACGGCTCCTAAGTTCGAGGTCTGATCCGGCGGTAACTTTAGTTCTCTTACGGATTAAATCATTTCTGATCTTATCCCTAAGAGAGACTCCAGGGATAGCGCGCTTCATTGCGCGTTGAGTGACTTTGAACTTGTGAACCAATCCCGCAGTCAGTGTCCACGTCTCAGCTGCGTATGTTAGCACGGGTAGGACGCATTGCTCAAAGACTTTCGTCTTTAAGGACGCCTTAAGGCCCGATGGACCGACGACTTGCCAAAAGTCGCTGGTGGAAGCTGGATGAGAAAAGCGGAGGACCGGAATATCTGGCGCAAAATGGGGGAGACCTATGTCCAGCAGCGGACTGCGATAGGTTGAGAGAGAGAGAAGTTCGAGGTAATTTATTTATTGCGTAATATCATTAAGAGGGAAACTACAAGGCCGGCAACACATCTTGTAGCTCCTTTGGTGTTGCAAATGTCCATGGGCGGCTGTATTCACTTTCCATCAGGTGTTCTATCAGTTCGTTTGCCCCATCTATACTAATATTATAAAGCTGAAGAGTTTGTTTGTTTGAACGCGCTTATCTCAGGAACTACTGGTCCGATTTGAAAAATTCTTTCAGTGTTAGATAGCTCATTTATCGAGGACGCTACAAGCAATAGAAGCAGAGCAGCAATGAATAATGTTTCAAAATCCGGGGGAAAATTTCTTTCTTGGAGATTCCGGTGCGTACGCTGCGTAAACGGTTAAAGTTTCGCAAAAGTCATGTATTAGAGTATTGTTACCCTTTTAAAGGTCTACAAAAAAGTCCGCGACAGCATATGTCTGTCTTTTAAGGTTAGCTCCCTATAACATATTTTTTACTAATTTTTTTTCTTTTATATGATATCAATCCTTATCCAAATAAATACTTTATTTATCACCAGTATTTCAATTTAAACAAAATTGCCCTTTACACCATTCAATTAAATGAATATCTTATGAGATATCGCAGTTTTAACTCACCTATATAAACGAAGTAGCGGGTGAAAGAGAGCGTTAGGCCAAAGTAACTATTCCACGCGGACGAAGTCGCACGCAAAAGCTAGTATCATATAAAAATCATTAAGATGGAGATCCTATTTAGGGGGAAATCTCATTTGGGGGAAATCCCATCACAATACACGGTTCATCTGATGTACCTACCTAATGAGCAACGCGTACGTTGCCAACCTTTACCAGGAACGAGATACGGAAATATAACGATTCGGGAGGCGTGTTTGGGCCTCAGGTAAGTCTTTACAAGAAACTTATGTCAATTACAAAAGAAGTTAGAAAACTATCTAGAATCTACCACCGGTTCGTACAGTTGATTTTACTGAGAAGACTCCGGCAAGAATGTCTTAATAGTTATTTGAAACCATTAAATGCATTCGTCCCCCACGTACACACAAAACGACTTCCGTAAGATAATAAAAACATGTTTAAGCCACATTCAGTATTTGAACCCTGGAGAGTTCAGTTCAGTTGAACCCAGGGTTCAAATACTGAAAGTCGCCAGCCCTAGAGCACCAACATGGCCGGCTCGTTATCTGTTGCGCGTGCGCACTTATCGCGCATCCACAAGCGCCATAATTTGATTACAGTAGCTGCATTCTGATGCTATTCGTATATGACTCGATGCTACTCTGTACATTAAACTATTTACGGACCAAGCTTCTATTTTTTATCTTTCCCGTCAAAAGTCTATCTTTACGGTACTGCCGTCCACTAGCTAAAATCCCGTTAACTGACGAGCAAAATTTAAATTATGAACAATTTGAGATGTCTTACATGAAAAATCCCTAATAATATCATTATCATCATCATCAGCTCATTAAACGTCCCCACTGAGTGCCCCTCCCCTACCCGTACGCGGGTGTATATGCTGTAGTCGTCCACGCGGGCCTAGTGCAGGTTGGCCAACTTCACGCATTATCTTTGAATCTCTTCGCAGGCGTGCATGAAGGTTTCCTCACGATGTTTTCCTTCACCGTAAGAGCGTCGGATAACGTACATATACTTTTCAAAAATTCGACAACACATTGGTACGTGGTGGGATTTGAACCCCAGCCCTCCCGGTAGAAGGGCGACAGTTCACACCATTGAGCCACCGACGCACATATAATATCATATTGGTGATAAATAGCAATATATGAGATGCCATATGCGAAGATTTTTCCGTTAAACGATTTTCAGTATATAAAAAAAATGACTGAACAACTGATGGACAGTTAACCGTTTAATTGCCGCAGACGGATATATCCAACAAAAACAATGGATTTTCTATTGTGTCAGCAATCCCTGGCTGTTAAAAGGTTTATATTCTCCATCAGTGTCACCTGAGTCAACAGATGTTAAGTCTCTTATACCAGGTAATTCCAGTCTATCGACATGAACGCTACGTATTGTAAATTTTCAGTAAAATTCGACCAAATTTTACTAACTTACTTGACATTACGATACCATTATGACTTAGGACACTACAATCCAACTGTTTTGGTATTCCGGTACAATTTAATGTTAATGCCTTAAAATGGTCATTGTATAGTATAATATACACCTTTTTATGCTCAGTTTATGTAATATCAAGTTGTTGAGACTTAACTAATTTCTGTAATCATCATCATCATTAGCTCATTAGACGTCCCCACCGAGGGGCACGAGCCTACCCGTATAGGGTGATTAGGCCTTAGTCGTCCACGCGGGCCCAGTGCGTGTTGGACGACTTCACACACAACCTTCGAATCTCTTCGCAGGCGTGCATGAAGGTTTCCTCACGATGTTTTCCTTCACCGTAAGAGCGTCGGATAACGTACATATATTTTCGAAAATACATTGGTACGTGTCGGGATTTGAACCTCAGCCCTCCCGGTGGGAAGGCGACAGTCCACACCACTGAGCCACCGACGCTCTATTTCTGTAATAGTACATTTTTATTTTCGTATATAAGTGAAACTGTTTTGTTTGTTTCCCAAATAAATAAATAATCGAATTACCGATGAATCGTCTTACCGATTTAAATCTACCATAAACCAGAAAGAATGAGTGCAACATTTTAATATTGAAACACAATAATGATCAAGATTTTAAATTTAGCAGAATTGTGGCCCAGTAAGCACGCAATAAGCGTAGGCGCATATCGACGCATTCCCGATACAATTGTGCAATCGACTTCACTTGTCCCCATCAAACACGAATGGGTTCATGATAGGAACGGGGGAACTGATTAATATGACTTTATATTTTAATATAATAAGTCAAGGTTAACAATAATAACTAGATGCAAAATCTCACTCAGTGTCCGCAGCAAGTCAGCCCGTCGCGTCAGTTGGGCAGAATTTTTATTGATTATCACGTCACTCGCTACATATCATAGTGAAATAATAGATGGTCGTGCTTTTGATTTTGTACCCTTTTTATGACGTGTGAAGGTCAAAATTTTAATAATAATAAATAATAAATATCCACTGACATTCACACAGCGCCATCTAGCCCGAAGTTAAGCGTGAAGCCTGTATTATGGGTACTAAACAACGGATAAACTTACTTATATCCTTTTTTTGTAAATACATACATATTATAATACATAGAAAACACCCAGACCATTACAAACAGACATGTTCATGCACACAAATGTTTGTACTGCCCGGGTATCGAACCCGGAACCCTTGGTGTTGCAGTCGACCTCTCAACCGCCACACCAAATGGGTCGTCAAAATTTCGTCGTCGTAAAATTTTAATAAATAATTTTATTTCATAAATATAACAATATGTCAAGCGGCTCGAACATTTTTTGTCTGATATTTCTTCGTGATTGTGCATGTAGTTTGTTTATTAATTATCTTGTTTTAAAAACAAGTCTATTTAATATAATTTACAAAAACAAAGTAAGTTTAACAATAAAAATGCATTTCACTTTAAAGGCTTCTAAAAACTCATTTGTTTTGAAAGGTAAATATTTATTTGGTTATGATTCAAATTGATCCATAAAATAATCATCACGCACAACCATTGAATCTCTTCGCATGCGTGCGCAGGTTTCCTCACGATGTTTTCCTTGTAAGTCGGAAAAACGTACATATTATTTCGAAAATTCGAAAAGATATTATCGAAGCGGAGTTTGTACCTGCCCCATCCAGATCAAAAGGCAACAGTCCACACCAAAAAAATAAATAAAAATAGCTTCTTTACATAATGATTGCACGTCAGCTAATTAATTATATCACGGGACAGGCCTAGCTTATCGTAGGAATCATTGCAACATTAGTTATCCTTTCATAACACAACCAATTTAGCTTGTTTTGTACTCTCTGAAGAGAGACCTATTGCAGTCCACTGCTGGACATAGGTCTCCCCAATTTTGCGCCAGACATCCCGGTCCTCCGCTTTTCCCATCCAAACACTAATTCGTTCTGTACATCTTGTTTTTTTTTGTATGTGTTTGCGTTGTTGTTAAATAAATTATGTCAAGTCTCCGGTTTGCAATGAATCCAAAGATCCATAGTTACTCTAAGAAGCAACATAGGTTCAGCAGTGAGGGTTTTGTACGAGAACAGGTGTCGCAAAGAGGTCACACCGCGCACTTTCCCTAAAGGGCCGGTCTGTAGGCGTCCACCAACGCCGTTGCACAACCGGCAGTTGGCAACGGTACCTACCGTGGTATACAAGCCCACGCTAATGCGCCAGATAACCATAAACTATATTGCATTAATACTAGGTGGTACACTAGGTACCAGTATTGCCACCTGAGTATTAGAAAAAGGGTTTTCCAGAAGTTAAAAAGGGCTAGATTGAGCGTCAAAAGATTTTCTGGTCTAAAAATGCTGAAATCATCATCTCATGAAGCCGTTTTTTAGAGCGTCTAAAAAAGGTCATTATGACCGATGAAATATAAAAAAAAGTACTTGTTAGCATGTCGAAAACTTCATAATTTGGTAATATTTAAAGACAGTGAAAAAGAGCTATATTGCTCTTTTCAGCCTAAATCGTTAAGGAGTTCGCCTATACTTAAAAGTGCTAGATCTAGCTACAAAAGGGCAACACTACTAGTACTGAGTGGAGTCTAAGTTAGTACAGCTACAGCGAAAAATATCGTCCTGGAAAATACAATGATGTAAAAAGTATAGATTCGTGATAATAGGGATGATGACAATTTTTTTCTGTTATTATATCGACGGACCGCATAATAATAGAAACATTGGTTAAAAAAATACTCCGTTACTCACAGAGATTTTCCAATTCTAAAACACATTAATGGACTTTCCCAAAAACGCTTCATACAAATGGATACCTAGTTATGACGTCACGCTTCAGTAATTAGTACGCACAGTTTGTGAATTTTGTACTACAACTATATTAAATGTTGCGTTTACTAAAACGGTTTCATAGCAAAAGTTGCTTTAAATTGTATGTGCTATCCTTGTTAATAAATTTTGACAATTAATGTACTTTAAAAATGGACTTGCCCATCTAACTTTGAAGACTAATAAATTCATAAAACATGAGTTTTCGAGCTGAGAGTAAGCACATCGTTATATTTAACCCAGATTTGTAATATTATGAAATAGTTCTTACGATTTAAATACCCAGTCATCATGCCTATTATGCTCACAAAACAACCGAAATAAGTGTTCCGAATGCAGCGACAGCACACATACCCAATATTTCAAATGACACAAGTTAGGACATTGACCTAAAAAAAGAGCCCACAACTGTATTCTCTTTGGCGGTTCGTTTTTGAGACAAGGATGGCGAATCTATCTTTATATATAAAGAATATCTTTGGGAAAATAGTTTAGGACTAGGCTAGACTACTATAGGACTTTTGTGTTACGGGATAAGGACACTGTAGCTAGGAAAATTACCGGGTATAAGAGATTCTAACATCTGTCGTCTCGGGTGACGGAAGCAGTGCGGCATTGATGGAGGATAATAACTGTCTAACAGTTGTTGGTCTGCTTCAATGCCGCTCTGTCATGGTCAGGCGTGTCACTTACCATCAAGTGAGCGTCCTGACCGTCCTGTACTCATTTCTTCTGTAAACTTCTCCTGTACACTCCATCATCATCATCATTTCAGCCACATAATGTCCACTGCTGAACATAGCCTCCCCCAATAACTTCCACGCCGACCTGTCGGAAGCTATCTTTATCCAGTGGGTACCCGCAACCTTCCATAGGTCATCTGACCGTCTTGTGGGCGGCCGTCCCACGCTGCACTTGCCGGTACACTTATAACATAAAGAAATCTAAATAACTATTATGGCCCACTGCATGGCATAGTTATTTTGTAATTTTGATATTTTATTTAATAATTTTGACGTTCTGCGGCCTAACTTCATTTTGACGTTTGCCTTTTATTATTAGCGTTCTGTGGCCTAACTTTCAAGAATAATGTGGTGAATAAATCGACTGAATAGATTTTACGAACTTGGTTAACAGTAAATACAATTTCCACTCTTTGTGCATTGAAAGCGGAAGATCGGGATATTTAGCGCAAAATGGGGGAGACCTATGACCGGCAGTGGATTGCCTTAGGTTGAAGGGATGTGCATTTTTAATCGATTCAACATTCCATTGCCCACAGTAACAAAATACGTACAATACTAAAAAAATTGGCCAAGCGCGAGTCGGAATCGCCTGTGGCGGGTTCCGCAGCAGCAAGTTACATAAAATAAGTATATTTTTTATTTACTTAGGCACTATAGCTTTAATATGAAAAATAATGGTTCACCGTTAATGACGTGAAAATTTGAGTTTCAGTTTAATGTAGGGATATGTATAAATATAATAAAAAAAATTGTTTCAAGTTTCTTGTCAAAACCTAATAGCGGTTCACAGAATACATATACATACAAAGTTTGAATAGTGTAGTGTTTATAGTTACGAAGAAAAAAGGGTGTGACATACGGACGGACACACAGACAGACAGACTTGACGAATTTATAAGGGTTCCGTTTTGTGCCATTTGGCTACGGAACCCTAAAAAGCCAACTGAATATTGTCATAAAATGGCCTTGAGCCTTTTTAAAATGTTAAACAGTCTCGTCATCATTTATTAGTGTATCGCGAAATTTTATATTACAACTCATGACTAGACATTTGGTTTTCAGTGCCGTTTGTTGTTCGCAATTAAACTGCGAGGAAATCAGGTTGGATAGCAATTCGATAGATGGAGTTCATCATCATCATCATTAGCTCATTTTACTTACCCGCTGAGGGACACGAGCCTACCCGTACGCGGGTGTAAAGGCCTTAGTCGTCCACGCGGGCCCAGTGCGGGTTGGACACGCACACGCACAACCTTGGAATCTCTTCGCAGCCGTGCGCAGGTTTTACTCACGATGATTTCTTTCAACGTAAAAGCGTCGATCGTTAACGTACAAATAATTACGAAAATTCGAAAATACATTGGTACGTGGCGGGATTTGATCGTAGATTTGACGAAGTTGGACAAACTTAATTCTACTTTAAAAAATAACTTCGAAGTCTTTGATCTGAGTGTTTTAACTAAAGGCTTATTAAAATAGAAAGGCAAAACCCCTCACTATTAGTAAAAACTATAAATACACCATGAATGATTCACTCTGATAATTCACCATGCCCCGACGGGGGATTGAACTGCGGATTTTTTGCCGGACACCTCGCGGATCTGGGTCGTTTTTTCTATATATCTAATTCACTATCAATAAACGTGAGTCATAATAGTTATCATGTCGTATGGTGTACTGTTGTGGGGCTCGGCTGCCGACATTAATACAATATTTGTGCTACAAAAAAGAGCTATTCGTTTTATCTACAACCTTAGACCACGTGACTCTCTTAAGGAACTGTTTAAAGAAATAAATATAATGACGATGCTACAATCGCAATATATTTATGAAAATTTAATTTATGTTCGTAAATACTATAACACCTTTTTTAAAAAAGGCTACACTGTTGAGTTTTCTTGAGTGCTTCTTTCTCAACAGGCCAAACCACTGAAGCGCTTTTTTTCAAAGCATCAAAACTCATATTTTTAGTTTAGTATTTTAAACGTTTTTTATTATATTCTTGTATATTTTTTGACGTTCATAAGTGCTTTTTGTAAGCCTAATTTGAAATAAATGTTTTTGACTTTGACTTATCCTGAGTGATTGGTAGGAAATGTAGACTATAGTTATTATTAATATATAACAATATTATGATATGAAAATAATTCAATGGCGACTTTGATAATAGCCTTCCGGAGTAGTAATAATAATAAATATCCACTGACATTCACACAGCGCCATCTATCCCCAACATAAGCGTGAAGCCAGTAGTATGGGTAATAAACATACTTATATATTTTTTTTTGTAAAAACATACATATTATACATAGAAAACACCCAGACCATTACAAACAGACATATTCATGCACACTAATGTTTGAACTGCTCGGGGATCGAACCCGGAACCATTGGTGTAGCAGCCGACGTCTCAACCGCTACACCAAATGGGTCGTCAAGTAGTGTTCGTCCCATCCCCGGTAAAATTTAATTAAGGCCTGTAATATGGGGTACTAAAAATCGGATGAACATACTTTTTTGTAAATACTCAAAATGACAGATACATAGAAAACACCCAGACTAATACTAACAGACATGTTTTGTGCTAATAAATAAATATTTAAATATCCATTGACAAACACACAGGGCCATCTAGCCCCAAACTATGCATTCGCCTGTAATATGGTTACTA
Source organism: Leucinodes orbonalis (assembly GCA_019425675.1). Taxonomy (NCBI): domain Eukaryota; kingdom Metazoa; phylum Arthropoda; class Insecta; order Lepidoptera; family Crambidae; genus Leucinodes; species Leucinodes orbonalis. Next base: position 43,620 of record PQWD01008343.1, on the reverse strand, counting down.
AGCAAAGGATAAATATACTCAATTTTTTTGTTGTTAATACATGTATATTATACATAGAAATCACCCAGACCAATAGAAACAGACATGTTCATGCACACAAATGTTCGTATTGCCTGGGTAACCCGGAACCATGGTTGTAATATGCGACTGCTCAACCATCGCAAATGTTTTATTGCCTGGAAAATTGAAACCGGAACCATGGTTGTAATAGGCTACTTCTCAACCATCACACCACATGGTCCTCATGAGTCCTCACATGGTCGGATGGCGCGAGCAACTCATATAAGGTAAAATAAACACGCTAAATTGTCAGCCAACTGGATTATGTCACCGCACGGCCTCGACTAGAGGTCAACATTACATTTGATTCATATTCTCAAGGCAATTAGAAACACTAATCTTCTTCTTCGTGTTTCATTTGATGGGGACCTTACATTTCCTATTGTATAGCAGAGTTTGTGTGGCGAAAAAGATAAGACTGGTAAAATATTAGATACCGAGATAGAGTCCAGTGGAAGTCATTGGAGGAGGCATTGGTCAAAACCAGACATCCGAATATACAATTAGACTGGACAAGCCGCCAAGTTTATACGCAGTCCCAGTGTCGCAATTTCTTTTCGGTTCTTACCTGTGAAAAGTTATTATATTTCTTGGTAAATTTACTGATTCATTGCGATGATGGCATGTTACAATTGCACAGGATGGCATTTTGGAAAAAATAAACGGTAATTTCTTCTAATATTCGTGCGTCTTCACTCGTCTCACAGAGGTAAACTGGCAGCCAGTGTATGCTCGTTGAGCTTACATTTGTCGCACTTTAAACGCGGCTTGACCCATCTCCTCTATTGGGAAATCTGTGGTCAAGACGCACATTGTACTAGGGAACATCTGAATCCAAACTTGTTTGTACAATGTATAGCTTTTTAGTTCAGAATTAAGAGCCTTTTATTATATTAATGTTATATAGAGCGTTGGTGACTGGACCGTTGCCTTCCGATCTGGAGGGCGCAGGTCCAAACCCCGCCACATACCAATGTCATTTCAAATTAGACGTATGTTATCCGACGCTCTTACGGTGAAAGAAAACATCGTGAAGAAACCTGCGCACGCCTGCGAAGAGATTCAAAGGTTTTGCGTGAAGTCGGCCAATTCTCTCTGAACCCGCGTTGTCGAATAAGGCCTATACACCCACGTACGGGTAGGCTCGTTCCCCTAGGTGGGGACGTTTAATGAGCTGATGATGATATCGACACACTGCAGGGCACCGGCATTCCCGCACAGTATAATTATTGAAAGAGAGAGAGAGAGAGAGCCGGGACAAACGACGAAATAGCCACGAACAAAGTGGCTTTCGATTAAATTATTCAAACCATAATAAAATAAGGATGACGTAAAGAGTTATTGCGAAAAAATACAAAAACAAACTCGTTTTATTCAGAAACCAAATCGTGGCGGCTTAGTCACTCTTGGCAAACCTTGACACAATAAGCACGGACTCAAATGGTAACCAATGGTAAATTAGGTGATAAACAACTTCGGGATTTCTTAGCATTTTACTGGGTCATGTTTGCTAAAGATTTAACACTCAGCCAGACAAGAAATAATGGGCAGGTTTTTCAAGAATGGGTCTGCTTGGTAAGAATGATAACATGTACTCGTTAAACCGGCATATTACTTGAGTACCTTCACTTCTCTGCCTTAGGTTCTTAGGATATGCTAATATCCCTTAAATTTAAGAACGATCAAGTCTTTTGATTCAGCCTCTATTCTCAAAATTAGACCTATAATTGGACTATTTGTCCATCGTAAACATATTCGTCTACAAGACAATGAAGAACGCTAAGAAGGGATAAACCCTTTACTGAATTTGATCAGAATCCGAAAAAAATTTTACTAACACTAAGTTATTTCGCATTAATAATAGCAGCAAATACCACCTTACACAAACACAGTTGTAAAACAATAAAACAAACACAAATTACGCCATACTTCATAACACGCTCGACACGGCCCAAACAGTAACCCACACATCTGCTGAGATGCCTTACATCATTTGGACAGGTGAATCGAATCATGGTGATATCACCGTCTGGCTTTCTGCCAATCTGACAGTCACTGAGACAACACACATAGTAATAGTAGTAGAAAAACAAACTACTAAGGAAACGCAACTATCGGAAGTTTGAATATGAGATTTAACATCTGAAATCACACTTATGAAAGCTAAAGTTCGACGTATAGAGCTTTGACCTTCAAAATTGAGAAGTGACGCAACTCTCCGGCAGTGACGATATATTTAAGATTAAACACTAAGCTCATTGATGGTAAGCGGCTACAGTCGCTATGGAGTCCGTATATTTTTTTCTAACTGCCTACTGGCTATTTTCTGCAGATGGTCTTTGAGTTTTTTTTTTCGAATTGACTACTGCTGTTGGCCGCAGATGGCCTTTACAGCCAGCAATTGGCGAGCGCAGATGACTCTCGGCCTTAACGGTCTTTCAGCTTCATCGGGCAAGTAGCTAGTATCTCGCCCAATGGCATAGAATGCAGCTATACTAAACCTGAAAAAAGCTCATGCGAGCTTCCTCACACTATTTCCCTGAGGCAGATTGTGATACCAAATGTCTTCAATCATTCAAGGCTGTCAAGGGATTCTGTTCTATGGGATTGTTTGCGACTATTTTTACTCGTAATCGGACAGACTTGTTTTTATCTTTTTCTTAGTTACTGCACTGGAGCCTTCGTGGATGCAGGGGCCCTTTGTTTGCCCTCCCTGCCTTACACTCAATTCAGTCAAATCTTTAGCCACAGTTTAAGTCTGTAACCGACATGGTGACATCATCGATTAAATTAGCGAATGTCGATGCATCGCACACTTGACCCCGAATGATAACTCTTGGATGCTATTTCAGTGTTTTCGCATATTAAATACCCAATATAAAAGTAAGATAATATTTATAACTTATATCGTTTAAGTTTATAACCAAGGCGATCTTGCTCGCTTCACCCTGCTATTCACTAATGAATTCACTGTAGTTTTTTACAAAACTCTTCATTCATAAGTGCTTGTAACCAAAATTGAAAAAAGGTGATTTAAGTTTTACCAGACATAGGAATACCAACTGCTAGGGATCGGCCAGCGTGGAAATCATTAGGGGTGGCCTACGTTCAGCAGTGGACATAATTAGGCTGTAATGGTGATGATGATGAACTTTTACTAGTGACATGGGCCCTTCCTTCCTTCAACACTCATTTTGTCATGAATGTAGTGTTGAAGGAAATAATACATAATGCTTGCTGAACCCGAGACGACAAAAATAAATATATAATCATTAATTTCACTAGCTACAATGTCTTCTCCGCGAAACAGAAGTGCTGACATGAAATTTCACGAGATGCTATCTGAAGTTCATAATTCTCGAACGTATTTCCCAGAACGATATCTGGCACTGCAGTGGATACCTACCTAGACACAGTATCTAAACTATTATGTAGTCAAATATTTCATTAAGTCTTAATAGATATTTTTTATTTTGTTTCCTAGTAGTTTTTCGTTTCTATTCTAAATGTGCCTAACTAGATAGTTTTAACACGAGTGAAAGCTTCAATTTGACTTGATGAGGTCAGTTACGTACCTGAAATTTCAGACTAGAATTTCGTAGTTTTTTTTTCTTTTTTTTCTTACGACTGCTAAAAGTTCAACGAAATTAAATAATTGATGGTACTTTTTTTTTTTAATTTACGGCTCCCATTTTTTATTCTCTTAATTTTATTATTTTACATGTTTACAAATATAAATATGAATATTAATACGAAACTAAAACCACATGATCATGGTTCCATTCTTTAGAGTCGTTTACAAAATAACTAATAGCCTCGGGGCAAAAAAGTGTACGGTTCGATGCCTGGTATGCGTAGCGTAGGACGCTGCCCACTATTCGTGAATGGGCAGATGACCTTATTAACAGCTGGTTCATAAGTACTGCAAGCCCATTGATGTGTTTGACGACTAGTTTTGCCAGGTGTCCAGATTCGCGTGGGACGTCCCGATTTTCAGGGGTCTGGGGATGCGTCCCGATTTGTACCTGGTCGGGACGTTAAATGTACAAAATAATGAAAAAAATCTGCATTTTTTTTACTAATTACATAACAATTCAAAATGGCACACATCAGCGTCCTCATATCAATTTTTTTTCTATCTATCCCGATTATTTTGACCTCATGTACTAATCTAAAAAATCGGACCCGGCTACCATTGACGACCATGACCATGGCGTAAGTGAGAAGACCTATTAACTCTAAGGGTTTCAAGTCCGATCCCGGGCAGTATATACACGACTATTACACCAAGGGTTCGGGGTTCGATCCCGGTCAATATAAACATTTGTGAGCATGAATCTGTTTTGTATTGGTCTGGGTGTTTCTAGGTATTATTTTATGTACATACATAAATATAAGCACGTTTATCAGTTGTTTAGTAGGCATATCAAAGGCTGAATGTTTAGTTTGGGACTAGATGGAGATGTATGAATGTCGGTGGATATCTATCCATATCAATATTATTAAAATATGTCCGTTTGTCCGTCTTTCATCGCGAAACCAAGTAACGACAGGATTTTGAAGTGAAATAGTCGAAGGGATAAAGAGTGACAAATGCTACTCTTTGTCTTATTCTATGAATAAAATTACGAACGTTTCATCGAGGTCAAAAGACCCTGATCTTAATGGAAAGGAGCATTCAAAAAAGAATATCAGTGGACTAAATATACGCTCGCTTTCGTTCACGCCAGCGTTGTAAATTCAATTAATTTTAAGACGAACTCGACAGGGATCGAACCCGAGACCGTGCTTGAATCATCGGATACGTCACGCGAGTTTATCATCCGATAGATTGCTGCCAATATGAAACGGTTTACGCATGCGCGTTGCGGTTTTTGTAAGCTTCCGGCTGAATTTAGTTCGCCCTAATTTTGTTAACGCGTACCTCGGAATTATATTTATATAGCTGATTCGGGCAGTTTCACTAGCATAGGTTTACATTGCACTTTTAGGAATTGTTAAATCCAGGCATAGTTTTTGGTTTCTTACTGGCACCCCTGGATTGAACCAACACTCCTCTCTTCAAACCTATTGCAGTCCACTGCTGGACATAGGTCTCCCATTTTGCGCCAGACATCCCGCTCCTCCAACACTCCTATTAGAAGATATTTACCAGTGCTTCTAGTCTAGTCTATATCTTTCACATATTACACAAAAAGATTAATATTATTTAACTAATACGAGTTGAATACTTTTTTTTTAAATTTTTGTCTAAATTTGACTCTAGAGGAAAATGTAATTATGCACAATACAAAAAATGCAGGTTTTTTTAACTTGTAACTGTGGTATAACATAAAATAAATATTTGAAAATATATACCTAATAGTAAACAAAGATGTGTGTGTACACATTGAAAAATAAACAATATTTTAAAAAAATCATACCCTATTTAAACTTGTTACTAAATTAACTAGGTACTTATTTTACTTATTTATTTCTATAAGCAGTTGTGCTTAGCATGGGTGGAAACTTACAATACATGAATTATAATAGGGATGATGTCAATTTTTTTTTGTTATTATATCGATGGACCGCATAATAATAGAAACATTGGTAAAAAAATTACTCCGCTAACATTAAAACTCACAGAGATTTTCCAATTCTAAAAACACATTAATGGACTTTCCCAAAAATGCTTCATACAAATGGATACCTAGTTATGACGTCACACATCAGCAATTAGTACGCAAAGTTTGTGAATTTTGTACTACAACTATATTAAATGTCGCATTTACTAAAACGGTTTCATAGCAAAAGTTGCTTTAAATTGTATGTGCTATCCTTTTGTTAACAAATTTTTGACAATTAATGTACTTTAAAAATGGACTTGCCCATCTAACTTTGAAGACTAATAAAATTCATAAAACATGAGTTTTCGAGCTGAGTGTAAGTACATCGTTATATTTAACCCAGATTTGTAATAATATGAAATAGTTCTTACAATTTCAGGACCCAGTCATCATGCCTATTGAGTGGATAAAAAGTAGAGCCAAATCTTGTGTACTAGATTGTGGTATCTTGTATTGTGCATCTTGTATGCTACTTCCCAAGCAATATTAACATTGTAAATGTTTAATATTGCACTGTAAAACATTAAGTAATTAAGAGACATTCTGCTAGATTACAATAATAAATTTACTACTCCTTTGATTATGCCTAATTATTCATGACTTAGAATTTATGACCAAGTATCTTTATATGGAATCATTTTCAGAAAATAAATTTTGAAATCTTAAATTTTCAGCCTGGCATTGAACACATGTGATCGCTTCCTAGAATATTTAGCTTAACAAAAAAACATAAATTTATATTTGCATTATATTTCTTTAAAAAATCGTGAAAATAATAATGAAGTTGTACACAATCAAAAATTTTTTTTAACACGAGTAACCAGTCATAACAGCTATATCATAAAATATGTAGAGAAAAAAATATTCATATTTTTGTTATTTGATTTGATATTTGGATAATTAACAGAGAAAATAATTTTCGTGATAATTTACAAAACTGTCAAATAATGAAATGATCACTAGAATTGTTGCCACGAAATTCATAAACAATTTTCTAATTTCTTAAAAAAAAAATAATCAGTTAATTTAATTAGTTTAAAATGTATAAAAATTAATACAGTGTACAATTGGTTATTTAATTAATAAAATTGACAATATTAAACAACAAAGTACAATGTATATGAATTGCAATTATTTTAATCAATAATTTATGTCAACACATGAAAATAAGGTACACTGTGATCACAATACCTAGGCATTATATTTAGGCATTCATTATTATAAATTTTTTTGTGTATAACTTAAAACAATTCATAATTTCATAATACAAAACCCATACAATATCGAGACAGTGAATTCTATTTAAAATTTGTGATGTCATATTGAACTAAGTATGTAGGCGCCGCGAGCAGTTTAACAAGGCCAAAAATGTTAACCCACAACAACCATTATGGTGTAAATTATCGACGTTTTACAATTAACAGAGGGGCAAGACACCTTTACCACGTAATTAAGACCTTCCGCCCTATAAAATGAAGGGTTATTACTTTTTTCAGATATAAAAAAATGTCAACATAACAAGTTCTACACAATAATAAAGATTATGTTCAATTGTGTAACTACCATTGTATGGTTTACAAACGCTACAACTCATTTAGAACAAGAATAATCACGGAATTAGGTTACAGAAAGCTTCCGATCGATATATTTATATGAAATCCTGAAATGTTCCTACAAGATGGCGGAGCATAACCCGATCAAATTAAAGACAACGGAATAGTAGGAAGTGCACCGCTAATGAAGCTACCTGAATTTGGTCGGGTTACACATCTGATCGCACAGATGTAATATTTCTCATTTCCTACAAGAATTCTGTGATGTTCACAAGTCTGCGATTATGGTATATGAAACATTATAGTATTAAGTCACTGCACTTACCGTTTTCGTTTCCCATTGAAGCTTAAAACATCACAAAACACTTATTTTTTTGCACAAGCACTCACACGCCCATACGATATGTAACAACATCACGAGTACAACTGCGCCCTCTGTTGCGTTCACTGCGGGTACTGCGCGATACCTGCGGCTATGTTCAAATCGATGTTAATTTTGTATCGGAACGTAATCTCTCATTTAAAACTTTACTTATTACAAGTTGTATCTTGAATAATTTGACTAAAAACTAAGTTTATTTGAGAAGCGTCATGAACGTCCAGTATTGGCGGGCCAAACTAGCAAATTAGAAAATAATAAGGGAGCACTGGTATTGATTTTCGCAGCAGCTGATTCACGGTATCGCGCAATGTGTAGCAAAAGTTTGACTCATAGTTATTTCTGTGCAGTTTCCATCCACAGTATTAATTTAATAAATTCATTGTTAGGCATTGTGTGTTATTTACTAGTGCGTTGAGGCATCTCCATTTATGGGATACTGTTAACGGTACAGATTCTATCTTTGATTCCGATCCCGCAAGGTGTAGGCCTATAGGGAAAGCCAATCACTTGGTGATATCTGTTTTAGAAATTGATTGTTACTGTACATCTACAGTACTAATTTTCATTTCTTGAATGACATTAAGGAAATTATCAATTCCAATTTCCTCTATTTAATGATTTAAAAAAAAAAAAAAATTTCAATACTTTTATGTATAACAATTAGGGTACCTACTTTTTACCTTTCACAAGCTATTATCCAAACTTCGAAATCGATTCGAAAATGCTTATACAAGTAATGCGCGCGTCTGTTTAAAGCGATAAACGCTGCGTTACCTACTCTCAATGCGACTACGCACAACGCACATTTAGACTTACTTCATAATAGTAATATAAACATGAAATCAAACAACAATCCATACATCAAAGCTGATATGTAAGGACATTTCAATAAGTATTATTTTAGGTACATAAGAGTCCTATGGCAATTATTATCCATGTAAGCCTAATTTCTGAGTTATACCGCAGCGTGCCGCAGAACATTAATTTTGGCAACATTTAATCAATTGGGGTGTGGCATGGAATATGGACATTCGATCCATACTTCGCCAATGACGCTATTTGTAAAGTAAACCTAGCGGAGTCTTGTCTGTACTTAAAAATATCTATATATATCTATCAGGGGTTAAAAAGTGGTCCATAGACTTAAATTACAATAATACCTTCTGTCTGTCTGTTCATAAATTCGCCATTGTTTCGAAATCTGCTAAATGGATTTTGATTAAACTTGGTGGGTCAGACAATGGACCTATGCGCAGGTTTTATGATAATTCGTATCTCAGATTATAATCTGGATTATCGCAGAAATGATTCGTTTATTTATTTTAAATAAAAATTCTTTCTTACGCGGGCTCCACTTACAGCACCAGCGGGAAGAGTTAGGATAGTGACAAATAACAATTACTTCTAATTAGCCGAAAACACCGCACTAAAACAAAACATTTGTTGGTGTTGAAAAAATAGAAATGGGATAAGTTTAATAAATAAAGTTACCTATGTATATGCCAAACATCACAGACAATAAATATTTTGCATTGGTTATTCAGTATAATAGTGCTTTAAAACTGAATGGAAAAACTTGTAATTTTTTTTCATAAAACCTAGTTGTTAAAATATTAATAACTCTATTTCAATAGTAGTTTATTGTTTAAAACATTTAGCGCCTGTTCAAAATCACATAGCAATTTTACATTCATATAACTATTTGCTTACCGTATATGCATTGGTGTTTACTTCGATGAACAATTAAGTTATTGTTTATTTAGGGTTTGTGATTTTTGACACTCTGCTTGAGTGAATTGTCTTTAACAAATAAAACTAAATCAAACATTAACTTGATTAACTTCTTTAATAAAGTCGCTTATAAATAATACAAGTGAAAACTTTATCTTTCAATTCATATCTATTCAGTTCAATTTATTTAAAACAACTACAAAACGCACTTAGCGAATAAAAACAAAAAGCGATTTAACCGGCCGGATCACTTTGTTAAATTGCAAAACTTATATCGTAAACAAAATAAATTTCAATACTTCATTTCCGCCAAGACCCTTTACGAAGTCATGTTGGTTACCCTAACTTTTAGCTACATAAAATATTCATAAGCATACATCTCCTTCTCTTATTAAAGTAANTTAGGCATTCATTATTATAATTTTTTTGTGTATAACTTAAAACAATTCATAATTTCATAATACAAAACCCATACAATATCGAGACAGTGAATTCTATTTAAAATTTGTGATGTCATATTGAACTAAGTATGTAGGCGCCGCGAGCAGTTTAACAAGGCCAAAAATGTTAACCCACAACAACCATTATGGTGTAAATTATCGACGTTTTACAATTAACAGAGGGGCAAGACACCTTTACCACGTAATTAAGACCTTCCGCCCTATAAAATGAAGGGTTATTACTTTTTTCAGATATAAAAAAATGTCAACATAACAAGTTCTACACAATAATAAAGATTATGTTCAATTGTGTAACTACCATTGTATGGTTTACAAACGCTACAACTCATTTAGAACAAGAATAATCACGGAATTAGGTTAAAGAAAGCTTCCGATCGATATATTTATATGAAATCCTGAAATGTTCCTACAAGATGGCGGGAGCATAACCCGATCAAATTAAAGACAACGGGAATAGTAGGAAGTGCACCGCTAATGAAGCTACCTGAATTTGGTCGGGTTACACATCTGATCGCACAGATGTAATATTTCTCATTTCCTACAAGAATTCTGTGATGTTCACAAGTCTGCGATTATGGTATATGAAACATTATAGTATTAAGTCACTGCACTTACCGTTTTCGTTTCCCATTGAAGCTTAAAACATCACAAAACACTTATTTTTTTGCACAAGCACTCACACGCCCATACGATATGTAACAACATCACGAGTACAACTGCGCCCTCTGTTGCGTTCACTACGGGTACTGCAGCGCGATACCTGCGGCTATGTTCAAATCGATGTTAATTTTGTATCGGAACGTAATCTCTCATTTAAAACTTTACTTATTACAAGTTGTATCTTGAATAATTTGACTAAAAACTAAGTTTATTTGAGAAGCGTCATGAACGTCCAGTATTGGCGGGCCAAACTAGCAAATTAGAAAATAATAAGGGAGCACTGGTATTGATTTTCGCAGCAGCTGATTCACGGTATCGCGCAATGTGTAGCAAAAGTTTGACTCATAGTTATTTCTGTGCAGTTTCCATCCACAGTATTAATTTAATAAATTCATTGTTAGGCATTGTGTGTTATTTACTAGTGCGTTGAGGCATCTCCATTTATGGGATACTGTTAACGGTACAGATTCTATCTTTGATTCCGATCCCGCAAGGTGTAGGCCTATAGGGAAAGCCAATCACTTGGTGATATCTGTTTTAGAAATTGATTGTTACTGTACATCTACAGTACTAATTTTCATTTCTTAAATGACATTAAGGAAGATATCAATTCCAATTTCCTCTATATTATGATTTAAAAAAAAACTAGTTAACTTTTCAATACTTTTATGTATAACAATTAGGGTACCAACTTTTTTCTTCACAAGCTATTATCCAAACTTCGAATCGATTCGAAAATGCTCATACAAGTAATGGGCGCGAATGAATTAAAGCGATAAACGCTGCGTTACCTACTCTCAAGCGACTACGCACAACGCACATTTAGACTTACTTCATAATAGTAATATAAACATGAAATCAAGCAACAATCCATCAAAGCTGATATGTAGAGGACATTTCAATAAGTTATTATTTTAGGTACATAAGAGTCCTATGGCAATTATTATCCATGTAAGCCTAATTTCTGAGTTATACCGCAGCGTGCCGCAGAACATTAATTTTGGCAACATTTAATCAATTGGGGTGTGGCATGGATATTCGATCCATACTTCGCCAATGACGCTATTTGTAAAGTAAACCTAGCGGAGTCTTGTCTGTACTTAAAAATATCTATATATAACTATCAGGGGTTAAAAAGTGGTCCATAGACTTAAATCACAATAATACCTTCTGTCTGTCTGTTCATAATTCGCCATTGTTTCGAAATCTGCTAAATGGATTTTGATTAAACTTGGTGGGTCAGACAATGGACCTATGCGCAGGTTTTATGATAATTCGTATCTCAGATTATAATCTGGATTATCGCAGAAATGATTCGTTTATTTAATTTTAAATAAAAATTCTTTCTTACGCGGGCTCCACTTACAGCACCAGGGAAGAGTTAGGGATAGTGACAAATAACAATTGACTTCTAATTAGCCGAAAAAACACCGCACTAAAAACAAAACAGTTTGTTGTTGTGTTGAAAAATAGAAATGGGATAACTTTAATAAATAAAGTTACCTAGGTATATGCCAAACATCACAGACAATAAATATTTTGCATTGGTTATTCAGTATAATAGTGCTTTAAAACTGAATGGAAAAACTTGTAATTTTTTTTGATAAAACCTAGTTGTTAAAATATTAATAACTTTATTTCTCTTCAACCTATCGCAGTCCACTGCTGGACATAGGTCTCCCCCATTTTGCGCCAGATATCCCGGTCCTCCGCTTTTCTCATCCAGCTCCCACCAGCGACCTTCCGCAAGTCGTCGGTCCATCGGGCCGGAGGGCGTCCTACGCTACGCTTGCCAAGACGCGGTTTCCACTCCAGAACTCGTCTGCTCCAACGGCCAATTTTATTTCAATAGTAGTTTATTGTTTAAAACATTTAGCGCCTGTTCAAAATGATATAGCAATTTCACATTCATACAACTGTTTGCTTACCGTATATGCATTGGGTGTTTACTTCGATGAACAATTAAGTTTATTGTTTATTTATGGGTGTTTGTGATTTTTGAAAAACCTGTGGTTCTCTGCTCGAGTGAATTGTCTTTAACAAATAAAACTAAATGAAACATTAACTTGAGTTAACTTCTTTAATAAAGTCGCTTATAAATAATACAAGTGGAAACTTTATCTTTCAATTCATATCTATTCAGTTCAATTTATTTAAAACAACTACAAAACGCACTTAGCGAATAAAAACAAAAAGCGATATAACCGGCCGGATCACTTTGTTAAATTGCAAAACTTATATCGTAAACAAAATAAATTTCAATACTTCATTTCGCGCCAAAGACCCTTTACGAAGTCATGGTGTGTTACCCTAACGTTTTTAGCTACATAAAATTATTCATAAGCATACATCGGTCCTTCTCTTATTAAAGTAATAGAAAGGGATGGCACTCGATCGTTTGTCATGTTTGCTAGGGTTACCCTGGTGATGGCAAATGAAGATATATTTATGTGGATGGTATAAAGTCGTTAAAGTAGTCGACAATTCGCGACATTCATTAATTTTGTGTTTTAAATCTATTTAATTTTATATACATATGTAAGCAAACGAGTAGACAAAGCTCGCCGGATTAGCACGTTGAAGTGGAAATGGTGTTGTCTAGTATATTCATGGGCGTGACCACACTTGACCCAGCTTGCCCCACGCTGGCTCTAACATATTTAAACAAAAAAATATACCGAGGGAGGGGGGGGGATATGTTCACTGTTGCCCCACCTTGAGCCCAAGACTGGCTACGCTCATGAGTATGTTGGAGCAGACGAGTTCTGGAGTGGAGACTGCGTCTTCGCAAGCGTAGCGTATATCATCCGGACCTCTGGTGGAGGGGGATGAGGAAACTCCACAGGTGGACCACAATAAATAGTTTGAAGAGAGTGAGAGATGAAATCAAGTGCTGGACTAGACATACTTCGACAGCTTTTATCGCAGAGAGACTCGTTCATTCTGCAGAAGGATGTAGGTACCATGATGATGTTTTTGTTGCCTACATACAGAAAACCATAAAATGTTTATTACCTTGGAAAAAAGTCAATCATTTTCATTTGCTCCACACCAATTTCTATTATCAATTTTCTTTATAGGACAAATATTTGCGTAGCTTATAGGAAAGGAACTTATTTCGGTACCCATTTTTTGGCTATCTTCTTTATTTAAACAGATACAGAGCTGGACGCTGGACCAGTAACATGGTTGTCATCTCATTCTGATGTAATAATGACACAGTTAAATCCTTTTATTCTGAATTCTTAATAATGATAATGCCATGGAGTTAACAATTTCTTTTACGACCTTTTTTATGATACGTTTGCAACTACACTACAAATCATAGATTTTGAATTATTCCGCTAGCTATATCTATGCTACTAATAGTACTTCTTCGTGGTAGGTTCTGTATATTCGAAACTGAGTCGTCTAGAACCTCAGACCAAAAATAACAGTCTATAACCTAGGAGGGTATTCACCTTAGTGCCAAATATCGTCACGTGAAATAGGAGTGTTATTGCACGAACTGTGTTTCAGAAGAAGGGCACTGTACTCAAGCCACTCCCAACTGTACCTTGTGAAATGTGAACCTATCAGACAGCTCGGGTGACAAGGCAGCGTTGACGGAAACGAATGATTATAATCAGTAATTGATTTCCTACAAAACTGTATATGCAGGCGTGGCCTTTACCGGTCTGCACCATTGCTTGCATTTTATAAAAAGTGTTTCAACATGGTTAACTTGGATGCTTTATGTTGAAGCGGAAAAACGAAAAACATCACTTGCCATTACGTACCAGTAGGAAGATTAGCTGCCTCGGAGTATTCAGAAATAATTCCTTCGAGTGATTAGTAATACTTACCAAAAAATGGTCAAAGGAAATACTCCATCTAGACTACCTACGTTCGAGTTAGCTAGCTGCGGATACGATTTTATTTAATAAATAAAGTTTCTAAGTTCGGAAACTCTATATGTCACTTGACTTATGGTTTATGTCATTTTGTATTTGTACATTTTAAAGTATATTTATTTATTCGTTTATCACTTACGAAACATGGTAAAAGCCGCGTGCATTATCCTATCCCTTCTTATCCTAGTCGCTCTCATGGCTGTTTGTGTCATGGTGAAATTCGCAACGGAAATAACCGTTCAGGAAAAGAAAAGGGAGTATCTTTCCGGAGGTGGGGTCTACAACTATGCTAGATCCCTAGGCGTGATATCATTGAGCGAGAACTCCTCCGCCGCGATGTCGGCGAGGTTTCCCTACGTTGCAGCAATCACAAGGAACTCATCTACCACCTGGTCTTTCTCTTGCTTCGCCAGTGTGATCCTGATGAAGTGGTTGGTAACCTCCGCGCACTGCAGGACACACGGGGCCACTCATCGGGTCTTGGTATATCAGGATTTTGCTAAGAACTCTACGCACACCTACCCGATACTGTTCTGGAGGTTGCACGAAAAGTTTAATGGCAGTCATACCACGCCAAAGTACGATATTGCTGTGGCCAAGTTGAACGTCGACTTCTATCCGTTCTCGATGAAGCCAGCGGTCTTCGATGATAAAAGTGTCAAGGAGGTGGAAGCAAGCGTCTGGAAGACCGTAGCTACGATGGATAAGAAGCTGTATTTGACTAACGATTTTGAAAAAATCGAAGTGGCAGTCGCTCCCAATTCTAGATGCTTCGAGACGTACGGCGTGGAGCTTGACGAGAGTTTGATATGTATAGATTTGTCGGAATACGAGGATTGTTTCGTGCATGAGTTCGGACCGATATTTTATGGTGACAAAGTGGTTGGTGTGTTGGCGGTGAAGCCGAGGGATTGTGACGTGAAGTTGGCCATATTCACCAACGTGTCGTTCTACTCGAACTGGATATTGCGGTATACGCATACTACTTATTACGGCTAGTGAGTTCTTTTGTATTAAAGTTTAACTTTGTTCCTATTCTTGTGTTACGTTTCCGTTTGGAAAAAACATGTAATTAAGTACTTTCATGCATGCAAGTTGAAGTGGCAGTGGGCTGGTCACGTATGTCGCAGAACCGATGGCCGTTGGAGCAGACGAATTCTGGAGTGGAGACCACATCTCAGCAAGCGTAGCGTAGGACGCCCTCCAGCCCGATGGACCGACGACTTGCGAGCGCTCGCTGGCGGAGGCTGAATAAGAAAAGCAGAGGAGCCGGATATCTGGCGCAAAATGGGGGACACCCATGTCCAGCAGTGGACTTCGATAGGTTGGAGAGAGAGAGAGAGATACATTCATGGGAGCAGGACACTGAACGTTGATCCTAAATTAAATGAAGTTAGAAAGGGATTGTGATATTTATAGTATTAGAGCGCTATCGCTTTGTCACTCTACTTAAGTGAAGATCAACGCTTGGGTCTCCTTCTAGAGTGCGAGTCAAATAGTGTGAAAAGCCGATAGGACGAAAAGTTTCTATTGTCGTAAAGGGAAAAGATTCGTAGGCCAACTCCAAATAAATGGATTGATTGAGGTGGCGGGTAGGAGATGGACATGAGCGTAGCCATTCTTGGGCTCAGGGTGGGGTAACAGAGAACCTATCCCAACCCCCCATCCCCTTCGGTTTTTTTGTTTAAATATGTTAGATCCAGGGTGGGGCAAGCTGGGGATCAAGTGTGGCTACGCCCATGGAGGTGGATGTTGACTCCTAGTAACCATTCCGCGTGAAAGTCATTAGGGGTAGCATTAATTCAGCAGAAATTTCATCCGCGAAGTTCGTGTTACTTATATTTTCATCAATATCTATTCAGTTGTTTAGACGTCAGTTACAAACATACACGCTCACAAACTAACGCCTTCATAATATTAGAGTTTTTTATGTTAAGAAGTGAACAGGACGGTCAGGATGCTCACATGATGGTAAGTGATACGCCTGACCATGATAGAGCAGCATTACAAGAGATCAACAACTGATACACAGTTATTGTTCTCCATCAATGCCGCACTGCGCCCGTCACCCGTGACAACATGATGTTAAGTCTTCTACACCCGGAGATTTCACTAGCTACAGTGCCTTCATACCGAAAGACCAAAGTACATAGCACTCTCATTTGACGAAACGATATCTGGCACTGCAGTGGTACTACCTAGACGACTCAGTATCGTGTTCACCATCAAGTATTAGAGTGATTTATTATTTTTATAAATAAATTACATAATATACCATGCCAATGCAGTATGTGTTAATTAAAGACTCGTCACTGTACTATATTCAAGTAGCAATTATGTATACCCAAGGGTATTCGCTTTTGGCTATAATAAATAAATAATAAATATCCACTGACATTCACACAGCGCCATCTAGCCCCAAGTTAAGCGTGAAACCTGTATTATGGGTACTAAACAACGGATAAACATACTTAAATACATTTTTTTTTGTAAATACATACATAGAAAACATCCAGACCATTACAAACAGACATGTACATGCACACAAATGTTTGTACTGGCCGGGGATCGAACCCGGAACCCTTGGTGTTGCAGTCGACGTCTCAACCGCAACACCAATAATACACAAGACTACGCTCCCAAAGGACAATGTTTTCCAGCATCAATACAAACTGCATTAAAGTCAATCGATGCAATACAAAACGCATAGATGTCGAAACGTACGGGGGTAGATAAGATTAATGACAGTGAGATATGGCAATGTCCTTCCAATCACTTCAATGTTGGTGGCGGATGGTTATCTTATAGTATAAAATGAATATATAGCAGCGCCAAGGGTGGATTGTGAATTTGTGAGCCTGTGGGCTCCTTTGCAACACAAATGCTTTATATTAATTATAACTATTTCACAAAAAAAAATGTTGTAAATATAAATGCATTGTTTGTAAAAGCGACCTTTTTGCTGTGGATGCGATCTCTTCCAGGCAGTCGTTGGGTGAGAGAGAAACCGAAGCGCCTATTGCATTAAGGGAGGGTCTGGGGGGAGCAGCCTTTAGGTAGATCCGGCCCTGCAAGTCGCCAACTAACCCCATCTTGGGCTTGTACAATGGTTGAACATATTTTTAAACAACTTATTTGGAAAACTTCATCATCATCAGCTCATTAAACGTCCCAACCGAGGGGCACGAGCCTACCCGTATAGAGTAATTAGGCCTTAGTCGTCCATGCGGGCCCAGTGCGGATTGGACGACTTCACGCACAACCTTTGAATTTCTTCGCAGGCGTGCATGAAGGTTTCCTCACGATGTTTTCCTTCACCGTAAGAGCGTCGGATAACGTAATATTTTCGAAAATTCGAAAACACATTGGTACGTGTCGGGATTTGAACCTCGGCCCTCCCGGTAGGAAGGCGACAGTCCACACCATTAAGCCACCGACGCTCTCAACTTATTCATTTACATTAAAACATCCAAATTCCACCAAAAACATTTCATGTAAAATATTGCCAAGGCGACCACATAATGTTTGCGCTGTGAGAAAGATATCAGATCTCATGTAGAGCCAAGCTGCTGAATCTACACGGCCTAACTCTATTGACCCTTACTTGAACAAACCAATGTGTTTTCGAATTTTCCAAATTATATGTACGTTATCCGACGCTCTCACGGTGAAGGAAAACATCGTGAGGAAACCTGATCACGCCTGCGACGAGATTCAAAGGTCGTGTGTGAAGTCGTACAATCCGCACAGTGCCTGCGTGGACGACTAAGGCTTGTACACCCTATACGGGTAGGCTCGTGCCCCTCGGTGGGGACGTTTAATGAGCCGATGATGATGATTTCGCTACCGTCGTGGAGGTGAATGAAGAGGTGAATCGCATATTTAGTTTCTGATCTGAAATAAGGAACACCATTAAACAATTCATTCTAACTTTAACAATAAAGTTGTCCCAGAATATCAAATTTGCAGTGTCGCTTGAATGGTGTTATAATGTGAAGTTTTGTTAAATAAAGGCCCAGGTTATACGTCTTCTCGTCCTGTGATATACTAAAGAAGCAGCTTCATTGTTAAGTTACTAGAAAATAATTTTCCTCTAACCCTCCCAGCTGATCATTGCAACGGTTCATTACAGTGCCATGACTGAGTATTTTGACTACGCCAATCCCAATCAATACAAGATTTACGATCGAAAATTATCATAAAAACGCGAAGGATTTTTCCCTAATGTGGAATTCTACGGCTCATTTGTTCAGTGCATAATAAGCCAGAACTACACAGTCATTTGGCGAAAATACTTTTAAAACATTTCGTTGTGCTGATTTTGAACTCTATTGCTATTTTGTTAAGGTTTTTGAGGGTGGGTTTCTAAAGGGAATAGTTAGGGAGTTTGGAGATAATATAAAAGTTCAAAGCATTAGATCGCGGACCGTGGAGGATGCGTTGGAGGGTTGTTTAGATGTTCCCTTTGCGCTTGAATTAACTTTTTTACAACTTTAGTTTCGCGTCACCTAATATAGAGCTTCATCATCATCATCAGCCACACAGCATAGCTATGGGAACATTGTGTCGTAACCCAGCACGCGGGCCCAATGCGAATTGGTGGGTGCTATCGACTAACTAAGGTCGTTGATTGAGAGCGTCGGTGGCTCAATGGTGTGGACTGTCGCCTTCCTATTAGGAGGGCTGAGGTTCAAATCCCGACACGTACCAATGTGTTTTCGAATTTTCGAAAATATATGTACGTTACCCGACGCTCTTACGGTGAAGGAAAACATCGTGAGGAAACCTTCATGCACGCCTGCGACGGGATTCGAAGGTTGTGTGTGAAGTCGTTCAACCCGCACTGGATCCGCGTGGACGACTAAGGCCTAATAACCGTATACGGGTAGGCTCGTGCCCCTCGGTGGGGACGTTTAATGAGCTGATGATGATCTTAAGATTGTAACCGAGATCAACGACTTACAGTGTCTTTAGTGAGCTTACCTATATAAAAACCTATAAACTCCTAACCTTCGTATTTCTTAAGTTCCCGAATTGCCATCCCATCATTATTGTTTTCTGATTAATTATTTGGTTATAATAAAACCAAGCGGGAAGAATCATTTTACAATAAAAAAAATAGTCATAAAATCCCTAAGTAATCCACAGATTATAAAAATGCTCACGAATTGTTAAAATCTTTTTTTTTGTGTCTCAAAATAAATGGTTATATTTTTTTGTCAGTTATTAATATTCATACATGTGTACTTACCAATTCATTTGAATTATCTTGCTGGTCATGGTCTTACTGGTAGAAGTGGTAGCATTATTTATTTCAAAGATTTCGTACTTATTTTCTCAGCAGTCACGAAAAACAAGTTACTGATGTTTCTTGTGACATTATAAATTGAATACGCCATGCAGTTGAGTGGAAGTTGTATCAACTATCAAGTGACGCAAGTCCAAATATTGGTTTGTTTGTCTTCATATTAGCTGCGGGTGGGGTTACAGTAGGGAGGCTGCCGCGCAAGTAACGAGTTATCTGTTAAGTGACGTCATAATGTTATAGAAATAGATATTAAATGGGCCCTAATTCCGGTAATTTCAAAATGCGCTAGTAAGATCGTGTCTCAGTGTCTCAATGTGCTTTCATATTTGACGACCCATTTGGTGTTGCAGTAGAGATGTCGGCTACTACACAAGGGTTCCGGGCTCGATCCCGGGCAGTACAAACATTTGTGTGCATGAACATGTCTGTTTGTATTGGTCTGGGTGTTTTCTATGTATATATATGTATTTACAAAAAAAATATCTAAGTATGTTTATCCGTTGTTTAGTATCCATACTACAGGTTTCACGCTTTACTTGGGGCTAGATGGCGCTGTGTGAATGTCAGTGGATATTTATTATTTTATTTATATAAACTAAGGTCAAAATAGTAAAATTTTGCACACAATCGTTTTGTTTAAGCACGGGTTTAAGGTAGGATTTTAATTGGTAACATCATCTAAAGCAAAATACATTGAATAATATCTCTAATAATCCCCCATCATCACACCGGCCTTTTGTGTTTAAACCAGAGTCTGAGCGTGATGTGGAGCTCAACTTTCAGGCTATTAAATCAAATGCCGAAGGCATAGATTGTATTAATAGAAAGATGATTTTAATGGAATCTGAAATCCTTATTCCCATTCTTTGCCACATTTTAACTTCTCCCTTGACACTGGTAGTTTTCCTGGTTGCTGGCGTCAAGATATTGTTATTCCTATCCCCAAGTGCACTAACCTTTGTTACCTTCTCTGTTTAGGCCTAATTCAATTTTGCCATTTTTTTCTAAGATTTTGGAGCGTCTTGTTCTTCAACAAGCCAGTGTATTTGTAAATTCTTTAAATATTCTTAGTGATTTTCAGTCTGGATTCCGCCCCGGGCATAGCACTACCACTGCACTGGTCAAGGTATCTGATGACATCCGGCATGCCATGTCTCAACAAGAACTGACAGCTTTGGTACTCCTTGACTTCTCAAACGCCTTCAACACTGTGGACTATGATGTGCTTTTAGCAATGTTAAAGTCAGAGTTCATTTCTGATTCAACGGTTGAGTGGTTTAGGAGTTATCTATTTGGAAGACGGCAATGTGTGCGGGGTGGTGATAAAATGTCAGATTTTTGCAATTTATCTGCTGGTGTGCCTCAGGGTGGGGTTCTCTCTCCTTTCCTTTTTTCTATTATCATAAATTTTCTAACTCCTCTCCTTACGTGTAAGTTTCATTTGCATGCTGATGACCTTCAAATTTATTCTCATGCTCCCCTGAGTAACATTGAATCACTAATTGCTATAATAAATACTAACCTTGCTATCGTCTGTGATTGGAGTCTTTCTCATGGTTTATCAGTCAACCCCAATAAATCGCAAGCGATTATCGTAGGCGGCTCTAAACAGATATCTAAAATAGTTTATGCAGATATTCCTCCACTTTTATTCAACGGTGTGGCTATCTCTTATAACAAAACTGTGAAGAATATAGGAGTGTTCTTTGACTCCACTCTGTTTCGGAGTCCGCATTTGTCTGAGGTCAGTCGGAAGGTTTTCGCGGCTTTTGGTTCGCTTCGGCGGTGGAAAAATTTGTTATCCGTGAAGACGAAAGTTGAACTTGCGCAGTCTCTCCTTTACCAATTATAGATTATGCTGATGTCTGCCTTATTGATCTTAATAAAGATTTGCTCAATAAGCTGCAGCGTTTGCAGAACCTATGCATTAGGTATATCTTTGGCTTACGCAAGTTTGACCATGTGTCTGAATTTAGGCGTAAGCTTGCCTGGCTACCTATACGACAACGCCGTGAAGAACATGTGTTGACTCTTATTTATAAGGTTCTGTATGACCCTCGATCCCCTTCCTATCTGAAAGATTGTTTCCAATTTCTTGGTACAGACCACTGTCTTGATCTTAGGTCTAAGTCTGATAATGTGCTGAGAACTCCGTTCACTAATTCTGGGTATTTCAAAGAGTCCTTTACCGTAGGAGCTACGACTTTGTGGAACAGGTTGCCGCCTGATATTCGTCATGCAAAATCGGTACTGACATTTAAGAACAGACTCCACCAGCATTTATTGGACACTACATTGTAATTATTTCGAGAGTTATTTATATAGATCTGTTTGTCTATCTGTTTGTTCCGGGTGATCTCTGAAACAGCTAGACCCCGGCGGCAGTATAAAATAAAAATTAATTCATGCAATCAAACGCGAGCGAAACCGCGGGTCAATGTTTTCGCACTCTTCAACCCATCGCCATCCACTGTTGGACTCACTTAGGTCTCCCCGTTTTGCACCAAATATACCTCAGCCTCAGTCATCAGTCTATCAGTCCTCCGCCTTCCTCATCCAGCATTCACCAGCGACCTTTCGCAAGATGTCAGCACATACCAAGAGACAAACATTTCAAATATGTCGTTGAAACCTATCAAAATAAATCTAAGAGTATATCACTGTACAGTAATTGTGATTTTTATGACTTATTAGGGTTCCGCAAACTGCACTGCGGGGAACCATTGTCCGCAGATACGGAACCCGATATGGGTCCGTTAATTGCCATAAAACTATGGACATGCGGTCACTGACCCGGGACCCTTATTTCGTAGTTTATTTGGGGTTGGACTTAATTTAGTGTTAGATAAATAAATGAATATCCACTGACATTCACACGGCTCTATCTAGTCTCAAACTAAGTATGATAAATAAGTACTAAACAACGGATAAACATACTTATATACATTTTTTTTGTTGCCGTCTAGCCCTGAGTTAAGCGTGAAGTATTATGGGTACTAAACAACGGATAAACATACTTATATATTTTTTGTTAAAACATACATATTATACATTGAAAACACCCAGACCAATACAAACAGACATGTTCATGTACACAAATGTTTGTACTGCCCGGGGATCGAACCCTAGGGGTAAAAGCTCACATCTCAACAAATTACACCACATGACTCGTCAAAAGAGGGCGCTGTATTTGTGAATATATTTTTTCTTTTTTGTAAATTAATTATCGCCTTCGTGGTATAGTGCATTCAGTGTTGGTTTAGATCGCAAAAGGACCCGAGGTTCGTAGGTTCAAAAGTCACTTTGTGCGATTTTTTTCAGATTGGTAAATTGCAGGCCGAAACACCTGATTAAAGAAAGATGATTATTCCCCATGGCTATTGCTGTGTGGGAAAGCCTATCCCTGCAGTTGGATAGATAAATATCCACTGACATTCAGTATTATGGGTACTTAACAACGGATAAACATAATTATATACATTTTTTTTATTAACACACACATGATACATAGAAAACACTCAACCATTACAAACAGACATGTTCATACACACAAATGAGTATACTGCCCGGGGATCGAATCCGGAACGCTTGGTGTAGCAGCCGACATCTCAACCGCTACACCGAATAATTCGTCAATATTTATAGGATGTTGATGATCTGTTGGATTTAGACACTTCCCATGGGTTCCGTAAGAGGCGGCTTAGAATCAAAACATTCAACAGATAAAACATCAAAGCTTTATCATTTATTTATTATGTTATCATTGTGACTTATTATTTCAACTAACTCAGAAGTTTACTTAAGCATGCCATCACCTCCTTGTCTGGACTACAAAACACTGGTATTTCCC
The DNA here is from genome assembly GCA_019425675.1 of Leucinodes orbonalis. Taxonomy (NCBI): domain Eukaryota; kingdom Metazoa; phylum Arthropoda; class Insecta; order Lepidoptera; family Crambidae; genus Leucinodes; species Leucinodes orbonalis. The sequence continues at coordinate 20,113 of PQWD01008343.1, read as the reverse complement.
GGGACGATATCTGTCACTGCGGTGGTACTTACCTAGACGACTCAGTACCGAGTCTACCACCTAGTGACTAGTTACTAATACAAGTTTTACATCATCATCATCAGCTCATTAAACGTCCCCACCGAGGGGCACGAGCCTACCCGTATACGGTGATTAGGCCTTTATCGTTCACGCGGGCCCAGTGCGGATTGGACGACTTCACACACAACCTTCGAATATCTTCGCAGGCGTGCATGAAGGTTTCCTCACGATGTTTTCCTTCACCGTCAGAGCGTCGGATAACGTACATATAATTTCGAAAATACTAAAACACATTGGTACGTGTCGGGATTTGAACCTCAGCCCTCCCGGTAGGAAGGCGACAGTCCACACCATTGAGCCACCGACGCTCAAGTTACAAGTTGTACAGTACCGACTTGTTCAGTACCCAATTGATAGTAATGACACAGAATGGCAAGTGAAACATAGCTTTAATAAATAGTTCGTAATACTTCGTGTTTCCTTCTATACATCACTTTCACAGTGCCCAGACAGTGCTAAACCGACTGTGAAAATCGTAAAACGTTTACCGTTAACTAATATAAATAAATGTCTGCTTTTATAGAATTAGCAGATCGGCTGGCGTTTGCACTGTACGATTGCTATTTGCAGGTAATTTCCAAAACAAATGTTATTCAAATAAAATAAAAATAATTAATTTCAAATTTATATCCATAGATCCGTAGATATATTATTTATCTACTTCGTCACGACAGATAAGTTTTTGCTAGATTTTTCTGAGTAGAATACAAAGTAACCTAACCATTGTTAGTAGTAACCCTTGATATCCAAAATTAATGAGTGCACTTAAATTTAATATAGTTTTAAATGATCAATAGAGTTTGAGTTGTTAAGTTTAGAAGAAACGTTAAGGAATTCGTCTTACCACCATCTAAAGTTGATTTTTAATAAATAAAAACATTTTAAAATTAAAATATATTTGTTCGGATAAAATCGCGATAAATTTAAAACTTCGGATGATTGCTAGGTTTTGGTCGTATTAAATTTTAGTAACCATGGTCACGGAAAGACAGAATAAATGTTAGAAAAGCATTTCTTCAGTCTTTTTTTGAATTTGTCTTGGTTCAGATTCGCGGTTCAAATCGTGTTGTGTAAACGCCGCGTTGTTCCAGTCCCGCTAAGTGCTCCCGAACGGCCGTACCCCGAGGGATAGCCGATTAATGGCCTAGGTCTTAATCGAGTTTGGAGTTATACCAACGAAATGCGATTCAAATTAAATTACGAAGCAGTCGAGTGTTAAACTAAATTACTAAGTTCAGATTGCAATGACTTTAGGCCTATGTCAGTATTTAAAGCGTTTTTTTCATATTGGCCTGTGCTTTTTTATAATTAATCCAGTAAGCCATTATTGCGCATTGGGAACAAGTATACAAATATTTATTTTTATTTGTATTTATTTATTTATTTAGAAAGGTACGCTAACAGTGCATATATTTACATTTTTCATCATGTGTGGGTTGTATTAATCTGATATACACCTATTAAAGCATACACAGCATTATCGATAAAAATTAAAACTTATTTGACAAAATTGAGATAACACAAAATTTTATTTAGAATATATGTCTTGCTTACAGCACATATATATTAATATGCTGTAAACAAACTGAAAATATTTTTATTCAAATAAATCTTTTACTTTCTTTTGACATAAAAAATCAATAATAACAATGTTATTAATTTTTCATGACTCTACGTCTAGTTCCTCCGAGGACCTCTTCTTTATAATAATCGTATTAATATAAATTTCATAAAATCATTTGCCAAGCTCAAAAAAACCTTAAGCCAAAAATGGCTTAAGGTTATAGGTACTTAAATAAAATTATTCTTTATTGTTATTTTAAATCTTTTTTTAATATTATTATTTATATGTTTAGATTATAATTATGTAGTAATAAGTCTTTCTTCTTTTGCATGATGTGTTTACCTTTAATGATTGTTACATTTAGAATTAAATTTATAAGTAAGATAGTTAAGTTCAAATTTTTGTAACAAACGCTGGTGAACCAAAATAAATAATTAAATAAAATCATTTTGTAGTATTAAGTTTAATTTCATATGCCTATTTTGAGTTTCTTTTTTAAGTAATTTGTATACTAACAACTTTATGGGCTTAGCCTGAAATACGTATTTGATGAAATAATAATATTGTAATAACTAAATACACACATACAGATTTGTTATACATTTACATACGCAGACGATTTAGTATCATAGAGTCGATACACCTAGTATTTAATTTATCTTGAATACGATATTCTACACGTTGGATTTACATATCTGGACGCATTATGACCTACATTTGAAATACATCCAAAGAAAACAACAAAACAACAGTAAGTTACGTCAAGACGCATCCGCAATATAAATGAGTTATCCAGAAAAATGTACCGGAATCGTGGAAGGGCATAAATCAGCGCCCTCTCGACACACCCCCTCGATACACCCACCCTCGCCATGAATATGTTTAGTGGCTAGCAACAAATCTGAGGCGATGACTCGACGGCATGCCTATTAAGATGTTTTTAGTTCGCTTTCTGCATTGGTGAGATGCTTCTTTAGACATAATAATGTTCACTAGCCTGGTGAAGCTGTAAAGGCTTTCAAAGTAAAATATCAAAATCAAAGCTGGGTCTTCTCGAAGATCCTGCTTTTTCCGAACCGATGGTAGAGTCAATAAAATCATATTATAATAATATAAATATAATAAATAAATATCCACTGACATTCACACAGCGCCATCTAGCCCCAAGTTAAGCGTGAAGCCTGTATTATGGGTACTAAACAACGGATAAACATACTTACATGCAATACATACATATAATACATAGAAAACACCCAGACCATTACAAACAGACATATTAATGCACACAAATGTTTGTACTGCCCGGGGATCGAACCCAGAACCCGTGGTATTGCAGTCGACCTCTCAACCGCAACACCAAATGGGTCGTCGAAATAATGACTATTAACGATTCAAAGGTATTTATAGAAGATATTTTCAGTTTGAGATTTGAGTTTAGTCAATTTATAGAAAAAGGCAAAATTTATTCGAAAATGTAGTTCAGACAAAATGTGAAATGTGTTGTGAAAAACATAAGCGAAATTTAAGGTTTCTTTTTTATGTCACAAAGTGAACAGGACGTTCAGGACGCTCACCTGATGGTAAGTGATACGCTTGACCAAAAATATGACCTCACTTCCGGTTGTAATTACAGACATAGTTATTAAAACTCATAATAAGATACATGAAAAAATAAATAAAATAAAGTATTCGATGAGTAGGATTGAGCTATCAAAAAGGTCGACAAGCTCAATTCATTCACGAACGTGAGTCGGCTTCAATTAAAGGTACGTCTTTTGATTGTGATCGACTCATGTATCTTATTTAGTTAGAATACCAATGTCTCAAATTACAACCGGAAGTGAGGTCATAATTTTGCATTTCGACCTTTAGTTCTATGGTACTCAGACTATATTCAAAAAATTGTTCATGTTTCTGATGCAAAGAAATTTTTATACGGCCGGCTATCACGGGAGTGACTTTGTCATTATACGATAAAACTTCCTTAAAATAAAAATAAGTATAAAAAAAATACAGATCAGATAGTGTGTAGTTGTAAGTTGTATGCTGATGTATCTTTTAACCTTTTGACCGCCAATGACGGCTTAAGACGCCAGACACAATTTAGTACCTACGTGTACTAAGTCGCCAGCACTGATATAATAGTGCGATATTTATTTAATAATTTCAGTGTTAAGATAGAGATATCAAAACAAAAATTAGACAATAAAGCGTCACCCTCAAAGGGCTTCGGCCATTTGCATCTGCCATTAACAGTTAACAATTAGCCGCCATTGTTCGGCGTCGTTAAAGACGTGGAGTTTGCGCCATTTTTAATATAGCCGCCAAGGGATGCAATATTGGTGGACTCTTGTTGATGACGGCGAGTTAGACACTGTTTTTTTAAAAAAAAAAAATACTTGATTTGGTGTGCATCGATCCGCGCGTAGTTCATTCCCGTCACATACTTAATTCAAGCAACATATTTATAGTTTAAAATTTAAAATCAAGACCTTGTCTACAATCGGACTCTCTCTCTATCTATTAAAACTTAGTTGAATAGTAAGTTTCTGTCTACAGTTTAATAGAAGTCGCCCTGATATCCAGATATCCCGATTTTTCGCTAACTACATCCAGACTCAAGGGGAAAGTGGATCGATACTTTTTAGATTTTAATGCTCCTTTAAATAAAAATAATAGTATTTAAACCACAGTACGTACAGCGAGTGCCCCACGTACTCCGGGGACAGATAACATTTGTTATTTTAACCATCAACAACTCAGTAATTGCCGCGCCGGGACCAACCCTCCTCCCCCACTTTTCTCTATGGTCGCGAATAAACAATTTCAAGGATGAAACTTTTCAATTTTTTTGTTACATTACTATGACTTTGTTACATTACCTATTTTAAAATGTTTTGTTACATTACTAAGAGATAAATTATATTATAACATTTTTGACGGTGCTATATGCGGGAAGGTCTGTGCCCTGCAGTGAAACGTTATGTGCCTGTCGTAAATAAGGATAAATAATATCTATAATCTACGCAATTTATGTATTAGATTAAAACTAATTTCGTAATAATAAAACTGGTATTTTATAAGCTAGACATACCTACGCTATCATACTGCTCACTTAAAATAAATATTGGACATAAATACTTAGACAGTATTATAATAATAATTGTACAACACACGTGATAGTTTTACATAAATAAATATATAAAACTCAATAAATAAACTTATCCAAAGTTAATATTTAAAAACCTTAATATATTGACTTAACTTTTTGATAGCTTTGCTTTTGCACAGCCCTGCCATTGTTGTTTTAATTGAGTGACGGACATGACGCGCTAAGAAAGTTGCCATAGTAAAAAATATATTCCAATCGTCATTAGGGGCTGATATTATTAATAGTGGCTGAGATGACGCGAGGGTATATTATGATGGGTATAAAGCCATTGTTTTTACGACATTTCTTTATTGCTATAGGTTTAATAAATTCGGATACTTGAGTACAATAAAAATTTGATTGATAATGAAGTTAGTATTATTTAGGATTAAGCCATTATATTTATGTTAGCTTTTGAGGGTATTGGTGTACTAATGGGCAAAGACTTTTATATAAAAAACAAACTTCTATATTTGTTTCTAGAGTGGTAAATTAGATAAAAATAATATTTCCTTATGTAACACCTTTTTATGTTCAGTTTTTGGAATATCAAGTTGTGTGTATTGAAACTGTATTGTTTGTTTATCAAATTAAAGAAAACATAGGATATATGGAAATTTATAAAGAAGTCTTTGATTACAGCATAGTGTACCAATTAACCATTATTAATAATGACAAACTTTTAATTAATTAATAAAAACACAATAATTGTCTTTGTAGTTCCACCTGCTTTGTGTTTTTTATTACAAAAAACGTACAATTAAGGCAAACTTATTGCTTAAGAGCATCTTTGCCAAACATATATTTAATGGGACAATTAATTAAATTACAGATTACAAAGTACAAAACAATAAATTGAATATAATATAATAGAATGTAATGACTCTATACGCGTTCAGACTCAAGCCATCATGACATTATTATTTTGGAAATCTTCGAATATAGAGCAGTAAATTATTGAAATTATATTTAAAATAAAAAGGTTTTTGCATAGCAAGGGGCAACAATTTTGCAGTTTAAAATCACCGATATACATAAATAATATATAATTTAGTCTACAGTTGTCTCTTACCATGGCTATGGATATTCATTTATTTATTTTATTTTTATTTTATCCTTTATAGGCAGACATTTGACCGCCATCTCACCTGATGGTAAGTGATGATGTGGCCGAAGATGGATCATGCCTGCCTAGAAACAGCCTATTCACTCTTGCCTTGAAGACGGCCAGGTTGTAATGATCGGGGAACACATAAAGAGGCAAAGAATTCCATTCCTTTGCGGTGCGCATTAGGAACGAGGCACCAAAGCGGGCTGTGCGGATGTGTGGAATGTCTACCACGTAAGGATAGAACGCTCGCCTCCGTCTTGTATCCCGATGGTGAAAAGGGGCTGGTGGAATTAACGCGTGTAATCATCTCAACTCGATCGCCACTTATATATATTAAAAGGCCCCGTGAAAGTAAGAAAATTTATTATGCATTTGTCTATGGTCTGAGCACCAAATGCATAATATATTTTCTTACTTGCACGCAAGTAGCGGGCATTGCCAGTAAGAAAAAAAACATGTCCGCCGTCTGACAGCGCCTTTCCGGCTTTCCGGTTCCGGAATGACGTCACCGCCCCGGTTTTTGGAAAATAAAGATTTTCGTGAACTAAAGGGCTCGCTTAGTGATTCGGCCCGTTCTTCCTAAAGTGAGGGTAGACATTGTAGGTTACTCAAATTGGACATTTAATGTCATCCAATTTGAGGAACCTAGAATTATTGGGATTAGCAACTTTTCGGTCTGTAGAGTTAGGTCTTGTAGATTCAAAAGCCCAAAGATCTCTACATGAGATCTGATTGATATCTATTTCACAGGACAAACGTATGTGGTCGTCTTGGTAGCATTTTTGCATAAAATGTTTCTGGAGGGATTTGTAAAATAATAAGTTAAATCAAATGCTTTATTCATAACACAACTGCACACTATATACGCACAAAAAGAGGTTTTTATAACTACCATATAAACTAACAATGTGTTAAACGAAACTTCTTATATATCTCAGTTATATATCGTAAACAACATCACCAATGAGTTCTATGGTACAACGCATCAATTTGTCAGTCCCTACAGTTTCCTCAGCAAGATGGGGGGAGATAGGGAACTATAAAGTGCGTCGATAGAAATGATTTATGCGCTCAGAGTTAGGGGTGGTTATTTACGAGATATAAAAACTTACAAACTTTATGTTATGGTTTAATGTGTATGCTTATCCTGTATAAGTAGAATGTTTTTTTACCAACAGTACCTACTCACCATATTAGAAAGAAAGAAAGATAAAAATCTTTATTCTAATTAATCTGTTACTGATACTTTTGAATCTTCACTTGTTATTGACGATTCAAAAACTCTGAGAGATATGACATTTTAAAGTTACAAAATGTCATATCTCTCAGAGTTTTTGAATATAATCTAAAAAAATTTCTTATCAGTAACTGTTTTTATTCAATTAATGCTTTTTTTGCAATGCCTATCATTGACGACTAAGAGAAATGTAATTTTTTTGTTATTTATTTTTAATAATATTATGCTTTATTTAACTTATGATTGTGAGTAATAAGGAATGTATGGTCTTATATTAGCGACGGGATTATTATAAAAATAAATATAATAAGTGTTTGCTTTAATTTCTATTGTTGTTTGATATGTGTAATACTTTTATAACATTCATTACAAATTTGGATTATTGCATGTTAAACGCTATAACTAAGATGTCTACGCCACAAATGGCAGATTGTGCTGATGATGATCTCTTAATTAACGAAAATCCTGTAAACCTCATTCTCAGAAATAAAAAGATTTCATTTCATTTATTATTACAATATTTTTAGTGAGTCTACCACCGGTTCGGAATAAGTAGGATTAAGACGGAGTTCACTCTGATTGCCAAATGTTGTACTAAATTAGATTTCTGTAATAGTTTGGGGCCTGGTGTTCTGTTTACAGGCCTTCAGCCTAGTTCAGACACCAGACTTTTACAATCAAACTGTATTCTTCTGTATGTACCTACATGTTTGGCGCTTTGTTTGTAACATTGTGGAGTGAATATAGACTTTTTATTATTTATTATTATATTATTGATAAACATATATTGTTTATCAATAATATAATTTGTGACCCCGTGTCAGAGTTGCTGTTATAGCCCAACAACCACTGTAGAGAAGACCGACAGCCCTTTGAAGTTCGAAATCTTATTTCATTTAAAACAACAATGCAGATTGCGATGATTTTATTAAACTTTTTCATCATCATCATTATCATCCTTTCAGCCACATAATGTCCACTGCTGAACATAAGCCTCCCCAATAACTATATAGGGGTGATATGGACCATAGCCCACAACGCTGATCCAATGCGGGTTGGTGGGCCACCAGAGCCTCGTTTGTTAATCAGCAGGATGTACCACGTGCAGGTGAGGTTGGCTTAGTCCCAAAAGATGTTTGCTGAGACCCTATACATCCCATTAAACTTTTTGTTTATTTTTAATTGAAAAATGTCGTACAGTTAGGTTTACTACCATATTGAGTCAACTCCAATTACAGAAGCAAAAACAAAACAGTAATGATAATAAATAAAAGCTATTCAATATGTTTAGCCTGTTGCGAAAGAAGCACCCAAGAAAATACAATAAACATAGTTAGCCCTTTTTCTAAATATAATTTAATCTTTTTGTAGTATTCATATTTCATACTTTGAAATAACTTAAGCAGTTAAAACCCTATTTTTCGGATAGTAAAGTAAAGTAAAATTTTATTCAGAAAACAATTACAACATTTATTGTTAAACAAAGTTAAAAACAACATTTTTAAATTTATGCAATTGCACTGAATGGAAGTCTACTCAGCGTAGTCAGAACAACCACAGGATGTCCTGACGCTGATCTTCCGTAAAAAGTCAATCAACACAGTGGTCATTTTTTACCCTTGCCATAAACAAACATTTAAAATGGCAGCTTTACAATATTAACTTTATAAGCTCTTTTAATTGTGCTATTTTGTGTATCATTCATTTCTCATAAAAGTTGATAAATAAAATAGACATGTGATGATAAAAAAGGTGTCTTCGATATTTGTTTAAAATGGTGGTTTATTTTCATACACTTGTAGATTTCTTTAAAAACGCAAGGTAGAGTTATTGTAAAGGTTTTGAATTAGGTATTTCAAGTTGACATTTACAAAAACCTTAGAAAATAAATAAATTTATTTGTTTTAACAATCCAAAGTCTGAGCAGTTCATTGCGCTAAGTTATTAGAAATCTGTACTTCCCTAATCCTTAGTAAGGGTGTATATTAGGGATTAGTTAAGTGGTCGAGTTCACGAACGAGATGACTTAGTGGCTCTCCCCGCATAAATGTTACATCTGATATATAAGCTGTCATAACTTGGGTGTCCAAACTTTGCTTACAATACAGGATATTTGTATACAATTATTTTTGGAGTCTCTTAGGGATAAAATCTGAAACGATATTATACGCAAAGGAAATAAATTACCGACATAGCCCGCGGGTACATAGAGCGTCGGTGGCTCAATGGTGTGAACTGTCGCCCTCCTGCCGGGAGGACAGAGGTTCAAATCCCGCCACGCACCAATGTGTTTTCGAATTTCCGAAAAATATATGTACGTTAACCGACGCTCTTACGGTGAAGGAAAACATCGTAAGGAAACCTGCGAAGAGATTCAAAGGTTGTGCGTGAAGTCGTCCAACCCGCACTGGGCCAGCGTGGACGACTAAGGCCTATACAACCTATACGGGTAGGCCCGTGCCCCTCGATGGGGACGTTTAATGAGCTGATGATGATAGCCCGCGGGACCAGCAAGTTGAAGTGGCAGTCTTGGCAAGCGTAGCGTAGGCCCGAAGGACCGACGATTTGCAAAAGAATGCTGGTGGGGGCTGGATGAAGAAAGCGGATGAGCGGTTATATCTGGTGCAAAATGGGAGAGACCTATTTCCAGTGGCCTGCAACATATTAAGAGAGAGAGAGACAGGAAATTTCCTGAAGTGTGACTTATTATGTATTTTTGATGTAATAAGTGAAACTGTCTTCGTGGTCTATATAGGGTGACTGCAAAGAGTTTGGATCCGAGCATGATCTGCGGGGCGTGGGTTTCAATCCCGCGGGAAAACCGCGTAATGAGAAGTCGCTTCGTGCGATTTTTCCGGTTTGGTTAAGATATTGCAGGCTGAATCTCCTAACCTTAACACTTTAAACGTTTTAATTTTATTTATTGACATCTGTGCTTGTGTGTTGTATGTGCCTACAATAATTTTCCACATTTAGGAAAATGCTTGTATAAGATACATATAAGGATTATAACAAAACGCTGTTACTAAGATTTCTACACCGCAAGTGGATTGTGCTGAACATAGAATGAACGCAAATCTTGTAGAATTTCTTTACCACATTCTGCAAAATACATTTATTTAATTTCAAGTGTAATTGTGGTTGTTTAACAGGGAATTCCTAAAGAATTCAACAGTATAGACACCCTCGTCTCCAATGAAGCACTCCACTCGATTGCCAGCCCCCCCCCCCCATCCATCGGGCCGTGACTTGCGCGCCGCCGATGGATTTGTTATTTTATTTGTCATATTTAGGCTCCACATAATCATATTAAGACGACCCATTTGGTGTTGCGGTTGAGACGTCGGCTGCAACACCAATGGTTCCGGGTTTGATCCCGGGCAGTACAAACATTTGTGTGCATGAACATGTCTGTTTGTAATGGTCTGGGTGGTTTATATGTATAATATGTATGTATTTACAAAAAAAAGGATGTTTATCCGTTGTTTAGAACCCGTAATACAGGCTTGACGCTTAACTTGGGGCTAGATGGCGCTGTGTGAATGTCAGTGGATATTTATTTAATCTGTGGTAAAGTCTCCGTGACTTTATAATTTAATTATTAATAACAGTCGAGCTTTTTTCACAAAGATGCTGTTCTTGTATTTGAAAATTACTTAATTAGAGCTTTTTATGATAAATTAATATCCACTGACATTCACACAGTGTCATCAAGCCCCAAACTAAGCATTAGTCTGTATTATGGGTTTTTATTTAACGACCGCCATACTGGACCTGGGGGTTACCGCAATCTCTTAAAACAGTATTGTTATAATGATACGTCAGCATTTTTGTACCAGAAAAGACGAAGTAATATTATTGTAACACTGTAATTAAGAGATGGCGGTAACCCCCCTGCACGCAAATTAGCGATATTCGTTTCGATTTGATAGATTAAATACTGAGTTTCTTGCTGGATTATCATTAGAAAACTAATGAAAACATTTGATAGAAGTTTGACAGAACAAAAAGTGATAAAACAAATATTCGCCGAGCGATACGACCTGCCGACCTTCAAGAAAAGAGCGTATTAACGCATTTCTTTGCCCTCTGATATTCCTTTGGGTGTTTTCTATGTATAATATGTATCTAATATAAACAAGTTAGTTTATTGTTTATCTGAAATATTTATTTACAAAAAAATATATATAAGAATAAAGTTTGTAGGCTTTTGTTAAGGTAAATGTACGCTCATTCGAAATATGTGTATGTGTGCTGTCGCTGCATTCGGAACACTTTTTTCAATTGTTTTGTGAGCATATCACGAGTCTATACTTTTTACATCATTGGGGCGACGGCGTCATTTACCATCAGATAAGCCATCTACCAAAATTGGGGAGACCTATGTCCAGCAGTGGACTGCGAAAGGTTGAAGAGAAAGCCATCTGCTCGTTAGAAAACACAAGTCTACGAGCGCTACATAAAGGTTTATATATCTCTCTCATTTTGTTTTCGTGTGAAGCCTCGATCAATGATGGCTGCCGCTATGTAAGCCCCAGACCTCCGCCCACCTGTTGGGTGGGCTCGCGATTGGCTCACACCTCAGGAGGGGCGCCTCGCACGCTTATGACGTGTTTTAAACTTATATCTAAATATATCTAGTACTTTACTACCTACAATCAAGGGCGGAATGCCTCCGTCTAGTGGCGTGGATTCCATTTTGTTTTACAATGAAATATTAAAATCGTCTTCAGCTTTGAAGTGAGATTGTTCAAAAATATTTGTTTAAGTAGTTAGAACCCCCTTCTTCGCCCAGTAACGCATAGTAACACCAATGATGTAAAAAGTATAGATTCGTGATATACTCACAAAACAATCGAAAGTGTTCCGAATGCAGCGACAGCACACATACACATATTTCGAATTAGCGTACATTTACCTAAACAAAAGAGTACACACTGTACTCTCTACAGCGGTTCGTTTTTGAGGCACGGATGGCGTATCTACCTTTATATATACAGAATATCATTGCGGAACACAACAAAAATAAAAGTACCTACCTGACATACAATACAATCCATATATTCCCAATAACACATAAATGAATAGGATTGCCAATATAGAAGAGTGAAGAAATAAATTTTGACCAGACAGTAGTTTCGAAAATAAACTTATGTTTATTTATCAAACATAAACCATAGGTTATCAAGGCGAACTGCAAAATTTCATCCGTTTGTAGTTGAAGTTCCCCACATTCGGACTAAGCGTTTTGCGTCTTCTTTCATTATGCGTACTGCTAGGGAATGGAATGACCTCCCTGCGTTTGTGTTCCGGCCACTTACAACCTCGTGGCATTCAAAAAACGAGTGAATAGGCTTTTTCTCGGCAAGCTCGCTCCATCTTAGAGCACGTCTCTTCCCATAGGATAGTCTGTGCTCAAGAGTAAGCCCATCAGATATAAAAAAAAACTAATAAAAAGTAGTGATTAGGAGACCCTATTTTTTGGCAGATATAACATTATTAATGAACTTGTCATTTTGAGCATACTGGTCGCCCGGTAAGCTTCAGTGTGAAGCAATGATGTAAAAAAGTATGGATTCGTGATATGCTCACAAAACAATCGAAAAAAGTGTTCCGAATGCAGTGACAGCACACACACATATTTCGAATTTCGAACACATTTACCTAAAAAAGAGTACAAACTGTACTCTCTTCGGCGGTTCGTTTTTGAGGCACGGATGGCGTATCTGCCTTCATATATACAGAATATCATTGGTGTGAAGGATCAAATTATAAAACAATACTGATGCTCAAATCTATACTAATATTATAAAGCTGAAGAGTTTGTTTGTTTGTTTGAACGCGCTAATCTCAGGAACTACTGGTCCGATTTGAAAAATTCTTTCAGTGTTAGATAGCTCATTTATCGAGGAAGGCTATAGGCTATATATCATCACGCTCAAGCAATAGAAGCGGAGCAGCAATGAATAATGTTTCAAAATCCGGGGGGAAATTTTCTTACTTGGAGATTCCGCTGCGTACGCTGCGTAAACGGTTAAAGTTTCGCAAAAGTCATGTATTAGAGTATTGTTACCCTTTTAAAGGTCTACAAAAAAATCCGCGACAGCATATGTCTATCTTTTAAGGTTAGCTCCCTATAACATATTTTTGCTAAAAATTCTAAAATATTGCATCATTTTGCGAAGCTATTTTCATAAATATGATATCAATCCTTATCCAAATAAATACTTTATTTATCACAAGTATTTCATTTTAAACAAAATTGCCCTTTACATCATTCAATTTAAATGAATATCTCATGAGATATCGCAGTTTTAACTCACCTATATAAACGAAGTAGCGGGTGAAAGAGAGCGTTAGGCCAAAGTAACTATTCCACGCGGACGAAGTCGCACGCAAATGCTAATAAATAATAACATTATAACATTTATTATAACATACATCTCCCCATTCCGTGCCAAATATACCTGTCCTCAAGTTTTTCATTATTCAAATAGGTTTAGGTAGGTATCTCTTTTGTCTACTGATTTTAAGAAAACGAATAAACGTGTTATGGTAAATTATGTCACCATCGCCTTAACGGCCTATGTACTTAGGTACAATTGTAATATAAGAAGGCATAGCAATGCGTTTTCCCAGGTTTTCCCATTTAAATGATAATTGTAATATGTATTCGCAATAAAAACAAATATTCTTAAAAAAAACACATTTTTATTGACAAAACATACATAACAAAATCACGCACTTCAATCTTACATCGGGTAAACAATAAACACGCATGAATCTCAATAAACGATTTAAAATATATCGGTAACAAAAAGTAAGACATTTAAAAATTTTGCTATGTGCTTTTATCTGCATATAAATTTATATCAATAAAAAATACTTTTTCCAAATTATGGCGATTATTTAATAAGGTTTTGTTAATACTCATACTAGTTTTAATTTAAATGTTGCATGTTTGTAATTTAAATAGGTACCTACGTCTAATTTACCTTTAAACATTTTTAATTTCTAAACATTATCCTCCTTTCCGTTTATTAAAATGTTAAACAGATGCTCGCCAGGATTTTAAACAAATAATTAAAAAATAAACTTTTTTAAACGCATCACACACAATGGCGAAAGCTTTAAACGAATTACTCACGCCAGCTGGTAGATGCATAAATAAAAAACATTCAATAACTATTCACGATAAAATCTATCATCGACCAATGACATTGGCGCGAAAGCCGCACGATGTCAATTTCAATAAATACTGTTTTTTTTTTTAATTAAAGACACTTTAGAATATGCCATGAAACGATAAAATTTTTGTTTCAATTAAAAAAAAATGTCAGTCCTTCAGAAAAAAATACCTTATATTTTTTCAACTGTAAACCCCCTTCCCAACAGCGGCCAGTAAGGCGATCACCACCACCTCAGGCTGCAGACTCGATGCAGTATTACACCAGTTGCCGGTGCACACGCACGCGTGGAAGCGCGCGTACAGGGAGATACCTCGCGACAGCGGCACCAGGGACGACATGGGGCTGATGATGCATCCGTTGTCTTCCTTCTGTACACCATTATACATAAATCACATCATATCAATCAGCCTATAGCGGCCTACAGCAGGCCACAGGCCTCCCTCAGGGAGATTGGGCCGTAACCCACCAGGTGGGCCCAATGCGGATTGGTGGATCAACATCATCATTACAACCTAGAACGTCCACTGCTGAACGAAGGCCTCCCCTAATGATTTCCACGCGGACCGATCCCTTGCAGTTGACATACATCTGCTACCCACCACCTTGACCAGGTCATCAGTCCAGCTGGTTGGGGACACCAAGGGGCACGAGCCTACCTGTATAGGTGATTAGGCCTTAGTCGTCCACGCGGCCCAGTGCGGATTGGACGACTTCACACACATCCTTCGAATCTCTTCGCAGGCGTGCATGAAGGTTTCCTCACGATGTTTTCCTTCACCGTAAGAGCGTCGGATAACGTACGTCGGGATTTGAACCTCAGCCCTCTCGGTAGGAAGGCGACAGCCACACCACTGAGCCACCGACGCTCTTCTTCTATATTTGTCCATTAAGCCCGAACCCACCACGCGGGCCTCATACGGATTGGTTAAAAAGTATGATTATAGCCGAGACTTGAGATCTGATCTAATTATTAAAACAATTAGGCTCAGCAAGATAAAGAAATTGAAGCAAAACAGATCTGAAACATTTTTATTATTCTTTCTTTCTTGCTTTCTAAATATCCCCACTGAGGGGCAAGAGCCTACCTGTACAGGGTGTAAATGCCTTAATCGTCCACGCGGGCCCAGTGCGGATTTGGCCGACTTCTAGCACATCTTTGAATCTCTTCGCATGCATAGGTTTCCTCACGATATTTTCCTTCAATCCTCTTTCATTTTGGACAATCCGATGATTCAACCTAACCTAACCAAACTGGAATAAATCTTACAACTTGTCTTTGCCTCGCAAGATTTCAATCCACTAAAGTTCTACTGGCAGGCCTGTGCCCTGCAGCAGGCCGGGCTGACGTACCTTAAGCGCCATCTCGAGCTTGGCCATGCGCTTGCTGACGAAGTGTCTCCCGACGAGGGCGCGCCGGCGGCTGCGGCACGCGCGCTGCGTGTACACGCCGCTCACGTCCACCCACCGCACCGAGCACCCGCCCGTGAACCGCCCGAACACCGAGCGCGGCTGCGTCTCGTTCCTCACCATGCCCGGACTGGGGAAACCGACAGCCGTGGCTGCTGGGTGGGTGCTTGCATTGCAGTTAATTATAAGACAAAAGTCTTTGAGCAATGCGTCGTACCCGTGCCAACATACGCAGCTGAGACATAGACACTGACTGTGGGATTGGTGCACAAGTTCAAATTCACTCAACGCGCAGTAGAGCGAGCTATGCTCGGGGTCTCTCTTAGGGATAAGATCAGAAATGATTTAATCCGTAAGGGAACTAAAGTTACCGACATAGCCGGATCAGCAGGTTGAAGTGGTAGTGAGCTGGTCAAGTATGTCGCAGAACTGATGGCCGTTGGAGTAGACGAGTTCTGGAGTGGAGATCGCGTCTTGGCAAGCGTAGCATAGGAGGCCCTCCGGCCCGATGGACTGACGACTTGTGAAAGGTCACTGGTGGAGGCTGGATGAGAAAAGCGGAGGACCGGGATATCTGGCGCAAAATGGGGTAGACTTTTGTCCAGCAGTGGACTGCGTTAGGTTAAAGAGAGGCTATAAGTCTCCCCCATTTGCACCAAATATCCTCCGCCGGTGACCTTTCTCAAATCGGTCCATCGTCACGTCTTACGCTACGCTTGCCAAGACCGGATCTCTACTCCAAAATTAGTCTGTTTAAGCGGCCACTACGCCGGGACTGCGGAACCTATCAGAATCAAAGACTACATACGTCAAATCTTCACGTCAACGATCCAGCAATACTTGTCAATTGAGCATTGTACGTAAGCACGCCCGGACTAAAAAAACTTAGAGGCATGACAACTGAGTTCTGCTTCTGGTATAATATTTTTGTTCTCTCTTCAGCCTATTGTAGTCCATTGCTTGACATAGGTCTCCTCATTTTGCATCAAATACCCCGGTCTGACATTGATATTTCGCAAATCGATCCATTTTGCACGCCTTGCACTCTGCTTCCTGAGATGCGGTATCTTATTAAGAACTCGTGTGCTACAACTGCCATCGACAACAGTTTATAAGCATTGGATGATACCACAACTATTCCGCAATGCATAAAGACATTCTTTGAGTAACGCATCCTATTCGTTTTAACAAACGCAGCCGCGACATGGACACTGATTGCGGGAAAGGTTCACAAGTTCAAAGTCTCTCTACGGGTAATAAAATAACGTCTACGAAATCATTAAACCATCAGCTCTAAAGTTACTCACACATCCAAATAACGACAGTACTTCCTGTAGCGGGCGATCTGGCCGCGAGCCCGAGGGTCCACCGGCACCAGCGGCAGGAAGTCTCCGGCGAAGGCATCAGCGCAGTACGCGTTGCGCGGAATACCCGGAGTGTCCAGACCGCATACAAAACACTACAATATCATGATCATTATCAGCCTATAACGTCCCACTGCAGAGACCTACCTGTACAGCATAGCTATGGGAAGATTGGGCCGTAAATCATCACGCGTCCATTTGTCTCCCGCGGGATTGGGTGTTAACGGCTACCATCCCCAGATTGTAGCCAGGGCCTATATTGAAACGTGGAATAAAAGAGGTATGATGAAGGGAACCTTAGTAGAGTTTGACAGCTAATGAGGTCTTCTGCGAGGTCTTACTTATTGTGATAAGGACAATTTTAGCAGCAGCAGCAATTTCAATAGCAGCCAGCTTTCGCTATTTGGCTTAAGATCTGCAATCTCTTCAAGAATGAGTCGAAAAAATATGGCAGTTCCACAATTCTAAAGGTCATCAACGCAACTGCACAATTCCAGCATGGTGTCACTTCGAATATTGCGCTCGCTTGAAGTACAAAACTAGCTAAGCTCGAGCTGTATGTGACGTTGGCGCTGAATATTCCCCGTTTACATTTTCTATTGATATTATGTAATTTGAATGACCCGTTAACTGCTGGCTATAAGTGGCATGTTGTGCAATTAATGACCTTAAGGCTCGTACCTTGGAGACCACGGAGGCGTTGGCCAGATCGTAGAGCATATCTGTTGGCGCCGGAGTGGTGGTCGTCCTCTCCGCCAGGCACTTGGGCACGTCCAGCTCTTGCAAAGTCTAAAGATATTGAAATATTACAACATTATCATCATCAACAGCTTATAACGTCCCATTGCAATATCCTACTCTCGTGAAAAGCATGGCTAATGTGCAAGTTGCTTTGTGCAATTTGTCCAGTTATGATGTATACTACATGCAGAATCACCTGTCTAAAAAGAAAGATGACTCCATAAGATGGGGAGGTGGGTGAATCTCTCCAGAGGCATTACAAATATTTGGCATAGCGAAATCCGAAAACAAATCGAGCATCTGGCTGCTTTTCTCCGCAATACCTATTTACCAAGCCCGCCATGCATCGCTCTAAACCCTGTCTCGAGTCCCCGCCCTGGGACGGCCTAAGGATCGTTGTGTTGTATTCTATTCTGCGCCATTTGCCACCAATTGAGCAAGAGAAGTAGTCATATAGAAACAATAAGCGACACCCACCTCATTAAAAAGCCTGGTCATGTTGCCGAGATCACTCTGCAGGGTCAGGTTGGCGATGATCTCCACCAGCGTCTCGATGTCGATGATGGTCCTCGGTGTCGTAGTGGTGGTGGTCTTCTTGCGGGTTCGCCGCTTTCTCCTGAAATTGATGCTCATCATCATCAATGTACGAGCAGGAAGTCTTATTCCGGCTCGTAGATCTAAGAAGTACTGGCGGGAAACGTTGGTTGTAAGGCAACGCTTCCCAAACCAGAATATAAGATTATATTAGGAACCTAACGCCCTAGAAAGCCTAGAAGTCCCTCGCCGGACGCTAGTCGCTAGGGCCCTAGCCAGCCTAACAATATATACATATATAAATAATAGAGAGCTTGCTCCCGGAGGCCCGGAGAGCAAGGGTTAGGGAGTTACGGTAGGTAGGGATTGAACCCGCTGCCAGTCGCGCAGGCTCACGCGACTGATCATTGTGACGCGTAGGGTGTCTTGGCCGCAACGGGAAATGAGACTCAACACGGACGGTTGGAAATCTGGTTTATTTTAAAAGTAAGTTAGTTTATAACAGTCAGTTGCTTATTACACATGTGAACGTATACGCAGTGTGCCGCCGGTGTTAAGTTGTCCACGCTGCACTCTGCGAGTTCATCGGTCAGGTCATGTCGTAATTGCGGTGTTGCTGATGGCTGCAGAATGTTCGACGTAGCTCGAACACATACTGTTATTTAAATAATTAAAATTGGGAGGTCCTGTTTAATAATAAACATAAACACCCAAAATAAGTATTTTAGTAAATAGGGTCACAGAAAGGTCGGCCTTGATTTGGCTGCGTGGGACTGGAAAGGTCGTGGCGTTGAACTCCCAAGTGGAAAACGCCACCGTTAGTGTCACCCATAAACGCAATCCGTCCAACTTTGTTCCCCCTTCCTTTCTTTTGAGTTAAATGGCCCCTAATAAAGGCCGTGGGTTTTCAAAACGGATTCCCCCCTGCCAATGTCATTTGTTTGGTTGCGACTGGCTCTTTAGTCGTTTTACACCAATCGCGTATAATGCGGGGTTTACGTTAACGACCTAATTCCTACTAACTTAAGGAGGCCCTGTGCTCTGCCAAAGTGGGGGCCGAAGGTAGACTGATGATGAATGAATGACAATTTCCCAATTTATCTTTAACTTACGAGGGTAGTCCGATGTCATCGTAATGTCCCCGTGGTGATTTGAAGTGGCGTTTGCTTGTCCCCTCCGCCCCGGTTGGCGGGTAAAGCAGCCGAAGGTTTCCTTTTTCCCTGGCTTTATTCTTGTCCGTGGTTTTGGCTTCGCTTTTCCACTTGAAACCCTTTTTTTTGAATCCTTCCCTTTATCTTCTTCCCTTGCCCCTTTTTGATTTTCATGAAGATACAGAATTGTACGGGCGGCTTTGTTTTATGAAAAAATAGACCTTGCTTCAACTGAATGAATTCACGGCCTTTCACAGAAACACCGGTGGTAAAAGAACACCTTGTATTGTTGGATCCTTCCAAGTGGGAAGTGTGAAAATTTACAGAAACGCAAAATCCTCCCCTGCCCTGGGTGTCCCATGGATGGCAACTTGGGCAGTATCACTTTTACATCACGTGGGGGAAAACACTGGATCGTTCGTCTCCTATGATATAAAAATACAAAACGTCCAACTTGAAGTTCTTCCTTAGTAGATCCTTCCCCCTTCACAAAAGGTACTGAAGCTCGATCCCAGATGGCTGGTTATCTCCCTAAATTTTTATAAACAACTATCACTTTTTGAACCCACGGCCCCAACGGCT
>PQWD01008342.1:0-15190 GCA_019425675.1 Leucinodes orbonalis | reverse complement strand
AATCAAACTAACGTAAGTTGTGAATCCGATCTGACTATTACGTAGAGCTTTATAAAGCGCCTCCAAGTTTAGCTATCTTCTTCACCACCGAGCTCAGTTTTCACTTCGAGTTTGACTGGCAGGTGCCGACTGGCATTATTATTCCTGACGATAAACAAATTCAATTTGAAACGAACACCTAGTATGTGATGTTTTCTTAGTACTTTAAAACAGTATCTCACAGACTGATCTTAAGGGAATGATATTTATTGCTTACGCTAACTGTAATTTTACTTTAGATCTACTCGAAAAATAAGTGCTCGAAGAATATTGGCCTAAAAAGATGCTAAAGGATTTTTTTAATAAACTCTGATCTTTATAACCGGATGAAACATAACAGTATCAGTAGTTGGAGTATTTACATTATATTGGCAAATAGGGAGCGTTCAAGTTATACGTAACGCAATTTGGGAGGGGAGGGGGGTCTCGTAAAAACATGTACAATGCGATTACGGGGCGGAGGGGGTCTTTCTTGCAACACAGACGTACACATTGTTTTTTTTTAATAAAAAATTAGAATTAAAGCTCGCAAAATTTGGCAACCTTTCATTGTACTTTGGCAGTATCCCTGATGTATATCTGTCGTCATTTATTTGTATTTAATGTATTGTAAATAAAATCTATAAACATACTTTTTTGCGACTTAGGGTAAAATGTCTCTTGAATAGTTACGTAAACGTTTCGAGAGTGGGGGGGGGGGATACAGAAAAACTTACGGTGCAGTTACAGGGGAGAGGGGGCTCAAAATCTCAAAAAATTGAACGTGAAGTAATACTTGAACGCTCCCATACTTATACTAAAAACAACAGTGTTTTTAAACAAAAAAGGTTAAGCGCAAAGATAACAATGCTCGCCATGTGTAACCCATATCGGAGTTTTGGGGAATCTATTAACGTAAATATATATTATTGTAACAACAAAAAAAAGTAATAACTGTGTGGTAAACTAGGCAAAAATGGATGATGTTTGCCCAAGCCAAGATTTTTCAGTACCTTTGTTCTGCAGCTTAAGTAGCGGCGGGGAAAATTGTAATGCATGAGTAAGCAGGCAACTTTACTTGTCCATTGGTAGGTACTTGACACCATTACTACTCTAGCAATCGCAAGCTTGTAGCTTGTTGCAAAGTATGTGCACATTTAAAGCTCATGTTAGAAAGCATTTCAGCCTTCAACTAGTCGTCTAGTCTTTTTGATAGGGCACAACCGTATGTGTCGTCTTGCCATTTTACGAAGATATTGTTGATGCATTACACTACGTTTTATTATAAACAATATAATAAAAGTACCGATAATACATCACTAAGTATCAGCATCAGTTAGGCTTCACGCTTACTTGCGTAATGGCACTTGTGAATGTCAGGGATATTATAAACAATAAATAATGTGATTTTCTCCATACCAGTGGTGCCCGAGTATGGCTTGACCCACTTACTATACAGGCTGCTGACATCTTGACTGGATGGAGGTGAGATTGGCATGCTGTACACTCGGGACTTCTCAGGAAACATCCCCTGAAATACTAAATGATATAAAATGCGCGACAAGTGTCAGTGTAATTCAAGGCACATCAGCAGACCCTACCATTCAGACATTTTCCATGACACCAAAAGTTAGAACTGCCCGCCAATGATGTAAATATGTAGTATAATTTGCTGATATGCCACAAAACATCGCGAAAACAAAGTTTCCGCACTGCACCGGAACACTTATACACAGATCGCACTATCTTGCCATACTATAGGGGACATCGCAATAAAATAGCATTTGAGTTTTACTTTATAGAACGCGATCCAAATCCTATATATTACGAACGACAAAATTGTTGAATCAGTTGCTGCCGGAGATATTCCTGAGCGATACGACCTGGCGACCTTCAAAAAAGAGAGATCATGCCCGTGTTAAAGGCCGGCAATCGCATTTCGAGTACCGTTGTAGTGCAATGAATGGCAGCGGTTGAATGTTTTACCATCAGATCATCTTTTTGCTGATTGCCTGCATATAGCACAAAAAAAATCACATACACTCTTGAAGAAAGAGTGCAGAAACGTGCAAAAAGCGTTGAAAACTTAGTTATGCCTTTTTCATATGTTCGAGTAACGTGATATTATTCAAATGCCTGCGAATAAACTTAAATATGCGTAAGTGAAGTCATAACTAACGGACATACACTTAAATATCTATATTTTTGCAATATAAATGTTTTTATTTTATTGATGACTTGTTTGTGAGACAGAGCGCTCGATCTTCCAACGCGTTTTCCAACATCATGTTTTTTCGAATTGTGCCCCGATAAATATGAACAGTGCGATATTTTCGATATGAGCTTGACCAATTTATCTTAACAATGAGGTAACCACAACCTTACATTAAATACGTATTTAACCAAAACAAATATTATTTAATAACATCAAGGTTCAAGAGCCTCAAAGTACGATTTTGTCATTTGTCTTTTTATCGAGGGGATGCTAGTGAAAAACAGGTCAATATCAATAGGCAAAACGGAAAAACTACGACTACTATGAACAAGAAATGTGTTTTGCTTGTAGCTAGTATTAGTGTGTGCTACATTTAGTATTGAATGTGAACGAAATTTTAAGAGGTTAGTATTCAGATTAATTTTAGATAGTAACTCAGGGCTAGATTGTCACTGGTAAGGTGGACAATCTTACCAGTGACAACTTGTGCCAAGAAACAAATATCACTTATGTTACGCCGCGTATCATTCGCGTAGCATTCTGACATCATTGGCAACGAAATTGCTGATGAACTCGCAAAGGCTGGGGCCTACACCACCCAAGAGACTGTAGAACCTGTCTGTGGCATCCCCGAAAGCCTGAGGAAAAATGAACTAAACGGAAGCTCCTAGAGGACTCTGTAAGCTACTGGCTAGAGTCACCAGAGGCAGCTCACTCAAAAGCGCTTATCAAAGCCTATTCGAAGAAGCGAACCTCTGAACTGCTACAGCTCAGTAAACCCAAGGTCAGGGTCCTTGTAAGGGCACTGACAGGACACTGCAAGCTAAAAAGTCACCTTCACAAAATGAAGCTAAGTGACTCGGAAACTTGCAGATTCTGCGCGGAAGAGAGAGAGACATCAATGCACCTATTTTGCAATTGTGGTCCTCTACAATGGAAGCGAAACATCCACTTGGGTAATTATTATCTATGCCCAAGTGACATCAAATCTATAAAGTTGGGCAGGATCCTAAACTTCCTAAAAAGTGCCCAACTTTTAGATGAACTCTAAGGAGGAGCGAGTCACAAAAGATCTTCTAGGTCGAAGTGACTACAGGTCTGCTTAAGCCTGAATAGCCTTCATAACCCAAATAATAATAATAATAATACGCCGCGTAACATATATATATTAGGCATACTATATTTAATATAATATGCCTCTACCTCGAACAGTGGATATTTAAGCCACAAAAATAAATTTAGTATTCCGCCAATGGCTATATCGTTCTCATTTAAACAGAATTATATTATTATGGTGATTTTTTTAGATCGATACCAAAAGATATTCAAGACAAAATATGACTGCAGGCCACATAAAAAAAAAATATAAAATTGTTCTCATAAATTTGAACTAGCACTATAAACATCGGTATATTTAATGGCAACGTTCGTACTTGAATACAAATGGTACATTGAAAAAAATCTAGTAAATGAGAAAAAGATAAATTGCAAGTAATAAATGTAAGCGTAGAATTAATATTACGCGAACACAGTGCTTCTAACAATTTATTAGTTGTACATGAGGGACAATTTATGGTTACAAAAAGAAGTATCGATACAACAGGTTACGTAAATCAAGTATCTAAGCTACTTATATGGTTCCTAAGTTCATTAGCATGTGATCTCCAGGAGGGTTCAGTGGGTAAATTCTTGCCACTTAAGTGATGTGTAAGAGATAATGAAAATGAAAAGTGTTTATTCAGTTTAGGTCCTTACAGAACACTTATGAATGTCAAATGAAGCTACCACTGGTTCGGGAGGTAGTTTTCCACTGTGAAGAAACCAGCAAGAAAACCAGTAGTTACTCTTTTCAAAAAATTTGTGTTGAATACAGATTCATTTGTAATCAAAATAATTATATAAAGCAAATTATATTTTAAATTTTAATCATATTAATGTTTCAACGATCATCATCAGCTCATTAAACATCCCCACCGACGGGCACAAGCCTACCCGTATAGGGTGGTGATAAGGCCTTAGTCGTCCACGCGGGCCCAGTGCGTGTTGGACGACTTCACGCACAACCTTAGAATCTCTTCGCAGACGTGCGTAGGTTTCCTCACGATGTTTTCCTTTACCGTAAGAGCGTCGGATAATGTACATATAATTTCGAAAATTCGAAATCACATTGAAGGGTGTGTGTGTGTGAAGCCGTCCAATCCGCACTGGGCCCCGTGGACGACTAAGTCCTAATCACCCTATACGGGTAGGCTCGTGCCCCTCGGTGGGGACGTTGAATGAGCTGATGATGATGAAATCGATATCAGAAGACAGAATAAACATACCCATACAAACATACCATATACGCACAAATATTCATGCTATTAGTGTGTAATACAATTACTAAGGTCCGTATTCCAGAAAGAGACCCAACGTTGAGCGTGAATTGAGTTTCAAAATAATGGTGCTATTTATCGTTTAGAGCGCTATCTCTTTCTCATTCTATTTAAGTGAAGATCAACGCTTGAGTCTCGTTCTTGGATACGGGCCTTAGAGTAGCTATTGTTATTTCCAAATGATAAAACTGGATGAAAATCAACTCTGGTGCGTCTGGAATTGTTAATTCTGTAACCAATGATTTAAAAAGTATAGATTCGTGATATGCTCACAAAACAATCGAAACAAGTGTACTGAATGCAGCGATAGCACACGTACAGATATTTCGAATGAGCGTTCATTTACATTAACAAAGAGCATACAACTGTATTCTCTTTGGCGGTACTTTTTTGAGGCACGGATGGCGTATCTACATATCAACATCATTGTCTAACACAGGTTTGAATATCTATCGAACACAAGTAGGGGATTTCACTAATTTCGTAACTGGTTCAGGCCTATTAATGTTATCATTATTTATAACACGCATTGTACCATTTAGATTGAATTGTTAAACGTACCAATACATCACTCAATATGCCATATTGAATTTCATTGGAAACACAAAATTGTACGTATCACAAATTCCAATTAGCTGACACAATGTCAGCACTCATAAATCAAATTCACGTTGACTTTGAGCACCGGAAAATCAAAGGGAATCAATACTAAAGTCGAACCATCATTTCCGCCTACGGAAAGGGTATTTTAATACAATGTGTACGAAACCCGAGTTTACCTCAATTTGATGTGTAAATTCTAAATTTGGAATACTAGACGTTGACAATATAAAGAGCGTCGGTGGCTCAATGGTGAGTACTGTTGTCTTCCGACCAGGAGGGCGTAGGTTCAAATCCCGCCACGTACCGATATGTTTTCAGATTTTCGAAATTATATGTATGTTATCCGACGCTCTTACGGTGAAGGAAAACATCGTGAAAAACTTGCGCTAACCTGCGAAGAGATTCAAAGGTTGTGCGTGAAGCCCAGTGCGGCCAATCCGCTATACGGGTCAGCTCGTGCCCTTTGGTGGGGAATTTTAATGAGCTGATGATGATGATGACAATATAAAGTGATATTTTTTTCTCTTGAATGACACGCCGTACATGTGAATATTATTTCAAGTAACTAGTCTTCAATGTTTCTACTACTTTCTACGTGAAACCCAATCCTTAACTGTTTTCAATACACGCGTTCATATTATTTTTCTGTCACCTATTCTTCTTTGACTCAATTTATTAGACACCTTGATTTGTCTCTTATACATATATCTTGTTTTAATGCTATAGCAGGCAAACGAGCAAATGGCTCATGGTAAATGACACCGCCGCCCTTGTAAACTTGCAATACCAGAGGGCACTGAAATGCGTTGCCGGCCTTTCAACAGGGAATACGCTCTTTTTTTTAAGGTCGCCAGGTCGTATCGCTCAGGCATGATATAATAATGATATCATATGTATGTTACGCAAATAGATTTTTATTTTCGTTTTATTATGAACTAAAGATTGTTTTTATTATTGAAGTCCCAATGCAGGGCATACGCCATCTCATAGTGCATTGTTTTTCACACTGCGGTCCCCGTGGTATTTGAATCAACGACCCCCGAATCACGCCTCGATCTGAACTAAACACTCATACTTATTAACCATTGAGGCAGACTTAGAAAGAGAGAAAGAAAGATAATCTTGACTATATCAATGTTAAGTATCTTAAAATTCGTTCCCATTTTGCTGTAGATAATAATCAAACAAACAATATTCAATATGTGAGTTATGTTGTAAGTAAATATATTTCGCCTATAAGTCGCGTCAAGAATGATTGCTATGGCCAGCATAAGCCCCATTTGTTACCTAGTTTGGGTAATCTCGTAGCTGGTTAGTTCGACACAAAGCCAATTATTCAACTCGTCAATAAACTGAAATGTAGACTAAATTGAGATATCATATCGTTTGGCGTGAAGACCCAAATTGTTATAGCACCAGACAATGTTGGGTGATTTTATTAAAGACCCTTCGTCAGGATTGCTAGATGTATGAAAACAGATCCAGTGTCTGTCTTGAGGGTAACGTCCTAATTGTTTTATGTTGGCTTATGAACAAGGACCCTAATAGTGTTTAATAATCGATATTTATTTTATTCATTTAAATTTGGTACGCAGACATATAATAATCTTTTTAAATCCAAAAGAAATTAATAAAATAAGTGCACTATATGGTAATTCATAAATAGTTTATCATCAACTTATTAAGCGTCCCCACCGAGGGGCACGAGCCTACCCGTATAGAGTGTTAAGGCCTTAGTCGTCCACCCGGGCCCAGTGCGGGTGGGACGACTTCACGCACTACCTTTAAATTTCTTTGCAGGCGTGCGCAGGTTTCCTCGCGATGTTTTTCCTTCCCCGTAAGAGCGTTGGATAACGTACATATAATTTCGTTTACAAACACCTTTAAACACACCTTTGACCACGTGCTTTACTAATTTGGAACGACCTACCAGCAGCGGTATTTCCTGACAAATATGACACAGGAACCTTTAAGAAAAGACCGTATTCCTTCCTAAAAGGCAAGCAACGCACCGGTGGCACTTTCGGTGTCACCGTCGTCACTGGGCGAAGGTGAACACTTTTCACCAGGTATCTCTCTTGCTTATTTTCTCTTTATATTAAAATCACAAAGAGTTCAGGTGAGTGTCCTGATAGTCTTGTACACTTAACGCAAAAATAAGTAGGTAAATATAGTAATCTCACCTGAACAACCTGCATGTCTTAAACAGCGTGATGAAAGCTTGCCGAAACTTGCGATTCATGAAGCAGTACGTGATGGGGTTGCAACACGAAGAGCAGTAGGCAAGCAGTTGGAGTAGTATCACTCCCTTAGACCCAATGTACTGATATAGTTCTTCAGGATAGAAAAGGTATATCTGCAACAAATAGCGTATTTTTAATAAGGAAAGCTCCGGTAGACTTTTTATTTATTTATTTTATTTTATTAGGTACACCAACAACATAAAACGAAGCATTAAGAGTACACAATTTCCTTACAACTAAGACTTATATATATATATAATAATATATATTATTATATATATATATATATATATATATATATATATATATATATATATATATATATATCAATAACAGAATGTACACAGCATTCACCGATAACAACAGTTGAACATACGACGTCTTAAAGCGTCACAAACATATATTTTCTATTGTGTCTGGAATTTTTGGCGAACAATGGGTTATAATGGCCTGCAATTAGGTTGGATGGATTGGCACTATAGTGAATCGTTTAAAATGAGATCTAGGTATAAAGACCTAAAGTCATAAAGACCTCTTTTACTTAATTCAAGATGCGATCATCGAGCGAGAATGATCAACATTCCGTTTCACGTGTGTTGTGGTGAAGGGCGGAGTAAATAATAATTATCCACTGATATTCACACAACGCCATCTAAATCCAAGTTAAGCGTGAAGCCTGTATTATGGGTTTAGTACCCATAATACAGGCTTCACGCTTAACAACTGATAAACAGACTAATATTTTTTTTGTAAATACATACATATTATATATAGAAAACACCCAAACCATTACAAACATATATGTTCATGCACACAAATGTTTGTACTGCTCGGGGATTGTTACCGGAACCCTTGGTGTAGCAGCCGACGTCTCGACCACTACACCAAATGGGTCGTCGAGTAGTTCCAGTTTTTTAAATGTTACAGAGTGTACAGGACGGTCAGAACGCTCACCTGATGGTAAGTTAAAGGAAAATTAACAACTGATAGACAGTTATTATTCTCAATTAATGTCTAACTACGCGCGTCACCCGCGACGACAGATGTTCGGTCTCTTATACCCGATAATTTACTAGCTACAGTGCCCTCATCCTGAAACCGTAGTAAACTGAAAATTCAAAAACACATTGGTACGTGGCGGAATTTGAACCTGCGCCCTTCCGATCGGAAGGCAATATCCACACCATTGAGCCAGCGACGCTCTTGTATCCTCGCCCATTTCAATCGGTGTGAAAGGCTAAGCCTTTCCCAATAAAACACAAATAGGTCCGATAAAGTAAATGCAGGGTCTAAAATTCCAACAAAAGATAAAATATCTTTTTTCCCAAAGGGTTTTTAACATAACAATGGGCTCACTGTCGAACGCAGTCGATTTGGATAGAAGATACGTAGATGGAGCTAGGTTGCCTAATCTTCTCTAACATCGTTATTTATTTCAGCCTCTATAATATTTTTCGATGTCGACATTTTGCCTTTATAATAGGTTTTTATGTCGACATTTTGCGTCGGAGGTCCTTGGTGTCGACTGTTGCCTTTCGATCTCTAGAAGGGTGGAGGTTAAAATCATGCCACGAACCAATGTATTTTCGAGATTATATTTATGTTAATTTGATGCTCTTTCGGTGAAGGAAAACGTCGTGTTGAATCCTGCGCACACCTGCAAAGAGATTCAAAGGTTGTGCGTAAAGTCGGCCAATCCGTATTAGGCCCACGTAGACGACTAAGGCCTATACACCCTCTACGGGTAGGCTCGTGCCCCTCGGCTTGGACATATGATGATGATGACGAATAAATTTTAATATAAATGAAAACTTCTGATTGTCTCAAAAACTAATACTAAGTATTTGTTGTGTATTTATAGCAATTAATAGACCCTTTCTTAAGAATAATCGCTAGGAATTAAATACTAAATACGAATCTATATTTGAACTGAAGCCTCCAGGATTTTCTACGTAGATTAAACAAGCGATAATTACTTCTGGGAAGCCGTTAAAGCTTGTCTATAAAAATACTCGTACATTGAACCTTAAAGGTTTAAGAAATGATTTCTAATTTTGTTATTGTGTGTGTTTTAAGTGTAAGCCGTAAGAAATCAGTTTCGATTCAGACGGGTAATTTTGTAAATGATCAGTGAACGATAAAATTGTTTCATATAAGTATACTACTTAATTATTATTAAATGCTACTACTACTATATGTAATATACTTATATTTATATATTAAATGTATCTACATTTACCTACCTACTAAATGACTATTTATAGTAATTTTATTAAGACGATAAAAATAAACATTAGTGTGCTTATATTAACAATAAACTAACTAATTGCACAGTCATGAAGAAATATCAACCAAAAAATGTCCGAGCCGCTTGACACAACATTACAACCTGGCCGTCTTCAAGGCAAGAGTGAATAGGCTGTTTCTAGGCAGGCATCACTTACCATCAGGTGGGATGGCGGTCAAATGTCTGCATATAAAGGATATAAAAAAAAAACACATACGTTGACACATGTTATATTTATGACATAAAATTTTGACCTATGGCGTCATTAATAGGGTACGAAATCAAAAGCACGATTAAGCATAGTATATCAAGTATATAAGCATAGTATATCGTGAAATTCTCCTCAGTCACCTCGCTTCGCTTCAAGAAGCGAGCGAGGTGACTGAGGAGAATTTCTTCCCTACTGACGCGATGGACAGACTTTTGCCGCGTACACATTTTGAGTGGGTTTGTGCGTCTGGTAGTTTATTATTTAACTATGATATTATAAAAGCTGGAAGAGATCGCTTCGAGCGATAAGACCGCAAATAGCATTATTTTCTTTTATTTATTATTAAATTTGTATCTCTGTGTATGCAATAAAGAATTATATCTATTTAAGATAGTTTACCGATATTGAGGTTTTACCATTCTTGAGCAAGGTAATATTAAGTTATTTTTTTCAAAATACCCGTTAGGTCGAATTGTATTACCGCCTTTTAGTGTTGGAACCTATTTAAACATTTCCAGCCCGGCCATAAAACTTAGTTCATAAGGAAGCTTTTCAAAATGGGAGACAAAAGAATCAGGTACTTTTGCTAGCATATAATCAAAGAATTTATACCAACATATTCTAGAGATTTGTCAAATTTAGCTCAACTTAAAGTACCTTTTTAATCGCGGTTTGCGCGAAGTTATATTTCTGTGATCATTAATTTAGGTTTCAGACTGTAGATTGAAATTAAATAATGGCTTATCCCCGCACAATCAGCAGTTTGGCTCGAATTCAGGCGAACAACTTCAAACATATTTTAATTCAATTTGGATTTCAACCAAATCTATACTAATATTATAAAGCTGAAGAGTTTGTTTGTTTGATTGTTTGTTTGAACACGCTTATCTCAGGAAATACTGGTCCGATTGAAAATTCTTCAGGTTAGATAGCTCATTTATAAAGGAAGGCTATTATAATCACGCTACGAGTAAAGAAGCAGAGCAGCAATAAAGAATGTTTCAAAATCCGGGGGGATCTATACTAATATTATAAAGCTGAAGAGTTTGTTGATTGTTTTTTTGTTTGTTTGAACGCGCTAATCTCAGGAACTACTGGTCCGATTTGAAAAATTTTTCAGTGTTAGATAGCTCATTTATCAAGGAAGGCAATTGGCTATATATAATCACGCTACAAGCAATAGAAGCAGAGCAGCAATGAAAATATTCAAAATCCGGGGATTTTTCATACTTGGAGCTTCTGCTGCGTACGCTGCATAAACGGTTAAAGTTTCGCAAAAGTCATGTATGAGAGTATTATTCTCCTTTTAAAGATCTACAAAAAAGTTAGCGACAGCATATGTCTATCTTTTAAGGTTAGCTCCCTATAACACATTTTTTTGCAAAATAAAATCTAAAATAATGCATCATTTGCGAAGGTATTTTCATGAATATGATATCCCTATTCAAATAAATATTATTTATCACAAGTGATTCATTTTAAAGAAAATTTCTCTTTACATCATTCAACTTAAATGAATATCTTACGAGATATCGCAGTTTTAACTCACCTATATAAACGAAGTAGCGGGTTAAAGAGAGCGTTAGAAAAATTCCACGCGGACGAAGTCGCACGTAAAAGCTAGTATTTTATATGAATGGTAATTCACGAATGTCGGTTCGAAAACTTTATTGGTATTATGCCGGTCTCAGGTTTTGCGTAGTAACAAGGTTAGGTATCAATAATTGAGGAGTGATATCGCTAATACATTACGTTGACTATTCCCTAGCCAGCCACAGGTGGCGTATTTGATAATATTTTGTAGGCAATTTGGAGATGGCAAATAAATATATTCATGGTTAAATGCGTACTTGCAGCTACTATGTGTAAAACATTAATAATGAGTAATTTTTTTTTTATTATTTTATTGGGCGAGGCCTATGTTCAGCAGTGGACGATGGTGGGCCGATTGATTGATTGAATGGATATTGAGTAGTCTTCATATTAACATATATAATTACCCAATTTTTTTGTTTGGTTTTTAAATGTTCTCATTGCCATTTTATTTTGAGGAACTTTATCGCTGAAAGCCGTTGTTAGTATCTATTCACAAAAGATGACTGAATACATTTTTTGGTTTCTTCGGGGGTACGGTGGCGGCGAAATTTCTAGGAATTTGTTTACGCTCATGATACTTTTCAATATTTCTAAATTGCATTGTTCTACTATCATTAAAATATTTATGGTTATCATTCGTAATATGTACTATAATTGCAGGATAAAAATGTATCTTTTATAGCTCCTAAAATTTGTGTTAATTCTACTTAGGTATTAAATCAGTAAATAAAAATGAATTACCGTATTTATGACGTGCAATGGAGTCCAACAAATGAAGAACTCCAATATTATGACGAACAACATTCTTATTACCTGAAACAAAAAAAGAATTATTTATTTATTAACAATTAATTTGTAAAACAAGTGAAGAATACATTTATAACATGGACAGTTGGAAATGCTGAGTTACAAATAAGCTTTTTCAGGCGTTTACGATTTAAGAACAAATAATGGTGTTTCAAACAAAAACATTTAGCAATTATTTTGTCAATGTTATTTACCTTGAGTATACATTTGTTTCTTTATAAGAACTATTTAATGTAAAAATTAATAAGATTTGAATGGTCCCCCAACGCTCCTAAAATGGTTGTATGGTATAATATGGATAATTGTTATATTTTAGCATATCCTCTGAATTGTATGTCTCAATGCCAAGTGATATCAGATTACGTACACATACGTCTGATAAATAAGGCACAATTATTTGAGAACAAACAAAGAACTTTTATTCTTAAGTCCAACTGTCGAAAGAAGACGCTTACTTTAGTTTACCACCACACCACATTAATCCACCAAGACAATTTCGTAGACTGATCAGAGTTTTACAATATAACAATAC
Organism: Leucinodes orbonalis; assembly: GCA_019425675.1. NCBI lineage: Eukaryota > Metazoa > Arthropoda > Insecta > Lepidoptera > Crambidae > Leucinodes > Leucinodes orbonalis. Next base: position 2,303 of record PQWD01008342.1, on the reverse strand, counting down.
TTGCAAATTGAAACAACGCTTGTCATTTTTTCTAGCTTCGTAGTATAGTTGACCTTATGGTAAGGTTTGACTGGCTATAGAATATAAATCATTTCAAAGATTTTATGCTGAAACAAAAAAAGATATGGACTGGCAACTTCAAATAAAGAGCGTATTCCCGTTAAAAGACTAGACATTTATGAGTTTATTTAAACTTAATGCACTATACAAAAATACAGTACAAGGGCGAACTTAATGCCTAGAGGCATTCTCTACCAGTTTACCACAAGGCCATGCAGAAAATTAATAATAGGTGCGGTAAAAAAATTAATAAAGAAACTTAAAAAATTAAAGAACAAAGAAGGTTTAAAGAAACTAAAAACGATACTAAAAAAAAAATAATAATAAACTCAAATACTTATACTTAAAACAAAAATATAAATATACAATAAAATAGATATAAATACATATATAAATATAGACAATATACAAATATTAACTTAAATATATATAAATAATAATATAACAAATATATAAAAAATAATAAGCAAACACATTAACTATTCGAACGAAAATAGTCCAAAACTTTCCTTTTAAAGGAAGCTTTCGTACAAGATGCCCTTATCTCTATTGGTAAGACATCGCATTTTTATGTCAACGGGGCTTAGATAAACAACAAAGTTAAAGCAAAATCCCGAATATATATCAACCAAAAAATGTCCGAGCCGCTTGACACATACGTTGACTTATTGGTATATTTATGACATAACATTATTCATTAAAGTTTTGACCTTAACACGTCATTAAATGCGCTACTATGTCACTATGACATGTAGCGAGTGAAGTGATTATGAATGCAAATTCTGCCCAACTGACGCGATGGGCAAACTTTTACCGCGGACACTGTTTCAGTGACACTGTGCAGTTAGTTTATCTAAGTATCGGTGGCAAACGAGCTGACAGCTCACCTGATGATAATTGACACCGATATGCCTTTAACATTTGTAATACAAGAACTTATTAGATACTTTTATTAAGGGTATAATACAGATGCCCAAAGCAAGTTAAGTTATCTAGAACAGTAATAGTATATTATATTTGACGACCCATTTGGTGTAGCGGTTGAGACGTCGACTGCAACACCAAGGGTTCTGGGTTCCGATCCCCAGGCAGTACAAACATTTGTGTGCATGAACATGTCTGTTTGTCATTACAAATTGTCTGGGTATCTTCTATGTATAATATGTATGTATTTATAATAAATAATTATATAAGTATGTTTATCCGTTTTAGTACCTATAATACAGGCTTCACGCTTAACTTGGGGCTAGATGGCGCTGTGTGAATGTCAGTGGATATTTATTTATTATTATTATATTTAGCGTATGCTGTGTTCTCTATCACGAAATAGATACAATTATTTCATATTATTACAAATCTGGGTTAATAATAACGACGTGCTAACTTTTAGCTCGAAAATTGCTAAAAATGTTCTGTGAATTTTATTAGTATTCAAAGTTAAGTGGGCAAGTCCATTTTTAAAGTAAATTAATTGACAAAAAAATAAAACTTAAGGAAAACTTTTGCTATGAAAGCACTCAAATAAACACAACATTTAATATAGTTGTTATACAAAATTAATAAGTTATACATACTAACTACTAAGGCGTCATAATTCAGTAGCCATTTGTATGAAGCGGTTTTGGGAAAGTCCATTAATGTGTTTTTAGAATTAGAAGATCTTTGTGAGTTTTAATGTTAACGGAGTAATTATTTTACCAATGTTTCTATTATTATGCGGTCCATTGATATAATAACAGAAAATAAGTCATCATTCCTATTGACTGGGCACTCTAATGGTGCAGTATGCACTATCGCTTGAAAGCAAATGACGCATGCCATCCCTTTAACTGAATACTTTTCAGTTGGTTTATCCCTTTTACTGCGTACGTGAAAACGTGATTTAAAAAAATGTGATTTGAACGCTTCAGTTTTATTTTTGTGCACTGGAAATAATATTACATTATTTTGTGTCATCACTACTTAAACTTGTCACCTAAAATGACAGATGTGAGGTTAGGTAATTATAATAAACTGAAAGGGTAAATTATAAAAACCTCTGTTATGAGTTACGTCAGTTTAATGAAAAAAATTACAAAATAAATAAAAGGCAAAGGTTATAAGTTAATAAAGACTACCTAAAGTTTAGTATCGCTAACGTTGCGAACTGAGCTTATTTCCGGAACAGCCCTTTTTAATATCTTTATTTATTTGGAGGGATAAAGGATAATGTATCTCTAGACAGACAAGATAAGTTAAATGGT
>PQWD01008339.1:0-29191 GCA_019425675.1 Leucinodes orbonalis | reverse complement strand
CTTATTGAATGATGCACTGTCAAAAGACCGAGATTAACAGCAGACTGTGACAGGGGGAACTGAATGCGACAATGTTCAGTTTACGATTTCACAAATAATCATCTCAATCTCTGTCCAGCTAAGGTATCAGGTTAAAGAAATAAGTGTATGGCAGCAGATTGCATTCAAAGTTGCAAAGATTGCTGACTTCCTGTGCATTTAGGTTAAAATGGGAGCCTACTTAGGCGTTGTGCAGAGCAATGTCGCTGCAATTATGTGCTCCGGGCGCGGGCAAAATGGGCCTCATTAGACGCAGCGCCTCGGCGCACGGCGACAAATTATGCAATTTCATTTCAATTTACGACCGCAAAGAACTCGGTACCAGCGGGGTTGGGGCCGACCCACCTATTAAACCAGTTGCACACACGCTACATTTTTTTCGCCACCCCTCGGAACGCACACGTGCGATTCTCCACCCTAACTGAACACACGTAAGAACTAAAAGTCGTCGGCAGCGCGTTGATTAAATTATTTCTCCATTATTTGATTCGCCACCTCTTTCAAAATGGCGGCGGGTTCGCGTGAAGAGTGGCTCGGCGGTGCAGCGCGGGACCCGCTCCAATCGTGATCACCGTCAACACCACACAACACATCCATCAACATTGCATTCAGCTGATCAACACCGTAACGTATCACTGCGATTGCCACTGTACCTATATTGTTGTCAAGGCATCAACATACCAATGCATGTCTATGTAAAGATGTTCCATATAACATATCCAATTGCAATCTTTAAAAACTGCCGGTTTTTTCACACCTTTTATGTAATAAAAACATTATTTAAAAAAACAGAAAAACATTTTTAGTAGACCAATAGATAGAGTTTCATTGAAATATAATTAATTTTAAATATAATAAAACGTTTCGTACCTGAATTCAATTTTATTTAAATATTTAAATGGTACAAACCCATTTAAATATTTAAATAAAATTAAGATAAGGAGAAATATACTTTTATGGTAAACACCAGAGGAAGTGCTCCAAATTAAAAACTCAAACTTAAGTCTTTATAAATGGGTACCTTTTATCATAAGTACAAATTTAAATACAAAAGTTGATGTTGGCTGTAATATTGTAACAAGATTTATAGATCCTTCTTTTGCTGAACCAACCTTCGCATATGATGAAACTTATTCAATAAAGGTAGAGTAGTACGTTTTATCAGGTGAATAGTATAGTTAGGAGATAAGGTTCCTACTTTTTAGTTACTTTCATTAGGTAGAATTTACCTAGTAAGTACATTATCAATCACTAAGCAATCAAAACATACTAAAATATTGTGTAATCACAAACAAAACTCCTTAAAATACACAAAACAACGATAATAAGACAGATAAAAACGGAGAAACATCAAGCTTAGGCTTATATATATTATTTAATAACCATAGTACAATAAATTATGCACATCATTTAGTAAAATTATAAAAAATCGAAATCAATAAAACATTTTGAAGAATATGCGTTTGTCAGTGTCTAGTCATATAAGGTTAGTAAGTATTTTAAGAGGCAAATTAATTTAAATATTTATGTATACATTTGATTTTGAATTTGATTTTGAATTACTTTTAGGTAAATACCTAAAAGTAATTCAAAATCTATCGATTAATTAATTATTTAATAATGCCAGTACAAATGCTGGCTATAACTAAAATTATTCACATTAGGTACTGGGTACTTTGGCTCATCTCCTGATGTATTCATTGGGTATTCCATTTTAACCCCTCCTATGCAAAATGTCTCTCCGTATTTGACCCAAACTTCCAGATTACGTGTAACAATGTTACAATTTTGTAATCGGTGTTCCCAGGCTTTGTGGTGACGGCAGGTGAAAATACAATTCTCACGCAATATGTAAAAAAAGTTGGATTCGTGATACCTTTAATAAGAGTTTTTTTTATTGAAAAGGAGGCAAACAAGTATACCACCCATGGTAAGTGACACCACCGCCCATGAACCTAGCCATGTATTATCAAATACCCTTCGTTATTCGATAGGTACTTTTGACAAATATTTTTTTATTCTAGCTTCAGTATTTGAATGGACCATGAAGCAGGTAGATGTTACATATATTATCTGTGATGTTACTTATTTGTCGGAGATACTCGTAGATACCAATAAAGTGAAACAGCGTCAACCTATTCCAACAATACGATATATATTTATTTGGAATCCAATCTGTCATATTTGAAAAATAATATAACTAGGTACTTTACAACAAACACGTAGATATAACACGTACACAAAAATGTAGCACCGACGGATTCAAAACAAAGTTTTTAAAAACGTTGATTTTACTTCATCTCTTGACAGATCTTTCATTGCGTATAATATACGAGTACATGTTACTGTAACGCCGCGGGCCCAACGCGGCCCGTAAAATAGCAGCTGGGACCGAGCGTGCCTTCTGAATCACGGAATCATCTTTCTTTTGACACTTGCAGGTGATTCGGCAATGTCCTAACCAATCTGGGGAATAAAGTGACTTCCACTATGCGGCAATACCCAGGAACCCACCGCCCTCGGATCATGAAGCGATTTAAAACCAATGTTCAGAACGCTCGAGAAGGTAGTTTTTTGGGCTCTATCAATGCAAACTTATTGTTTTTCCGAAAAAACCTATTGGTGTATTGTAGTGCCGTAATCGAGAACAGAATGGTAACGTCAAAAGCTGACTACAACTTTGCAATTCTGCGTCTTGTTCCAAAGGGCATAAGTAGCGAGCACTCGTTAAACCCGCAACTGGAGATCGAGGTGGATTCAATTACTCATTTTTATTGGAGCGAATCAAAGAGTATTGATTACACAATGAGCGTCGCGCAGGTCGTTAGCGAGGCGCTGATTAAAGGCGGTAACCCAATAAGGAGCGGATTGCGTGGTTATCGGAAACAAAACAAAAGAAGAGCCATCTCGATTTACGTCATTAGGGGGCGGGGCGAGAAGCCGCTGAAATACAACGTACAGAAGGGATAACTACTGCAACATACCTTTTTATGTCAAGATTATACCTAACAGCACATTTAGGTTACAAACTTTAAGGTCTTGTAAAGAGATAACTGTGAAGATCTTAATTGGTCACTCTTCCTCGTTTAGCCACTTCACCTCTTTTGCAACTGTGTCTTACGTACAGCTTAATTAGGTTCAGTCGATCTGCTCTGACAACCTGTCTTTATTATGTTTTCGTGCAGGGAGATACTTGTATTACAGGTTCCTACACAATCGAAAACAATAATTATTTTACCTACTTATCCAGTCGAAACATCAGCGGGAATATATTAGAAAATGTATTACTTGCAAGTCTCTAAATAGCCGATTGGAACGTACCCAATTGTGGAAAATCACACAGTATTTTCTATGTAGAGATAATATTCACAATTATTTATATTACGTGTTTGAAAATGTATGCAGTCGTTTAATAGGTATCCATTGTAAAACTTTTGTTTACAAGTATGAAACTAACTTTTGCTTACGATACTGCCAGAATGGCGCTGTGTTAAAGTGTGTGAATATTATTTATTTATTCTTCAGTGAAATATAATATTATTTCATTTTGTATTAAAACTATTAAAAGCATCTGCTCAAAATTCATAAGTTTATTTCTCTTAATATCTGAGTTCCCACTTGCAATGGTCATCCAGTAGCACTTATATATACCTACAAAGCGCAACAGCAACAACATGAAGTGAGATATTTGCACGAAGTACAAGTTTTCTAACTTTTTCTAAATAACTAATGCTGTCAGCGGTAAATGGCCTTTACATCTGTTAATAGTGGGAACAGATCTTAAACAAACGAAGGTTCGCAATATGCCTTCTGTCAATACCTTAATCATTGTTTGCACCTTTTGAACGTGTCTTAAAAGTTGGTTCTGGTATTCGCGTCCGGCCCTTTTTGTCTCCGGTTCGCGCCTCTTCCGGATCCATTACACGTACCTCAATGAACTCGTTTGTACGCCTGTCAGCGCGACAAGCTTTGTGCGCGATGTTATGGGTATCGAACGCTAAGCTTTGTTGTGGCTAGCCTAGATCGGGTGTCGCTTTGTCTGTCTGTTTGTTTTCTTAACTGAATAATCAATATTTTTGTTTGATTTGTAATAGATCGTTAGTGGTTAAGGTTTGGCATAACAAGGGGAACCTTTCCCCTTGTTTTGCTGCAGACGGTAAAGTTTAGACGATCGTGACGTTGATTACGTATATAGAAAAAGGGGTCCTTAGGTTCTTGCTTTACTTTTGTGAAGGCGTTATGGTGGCCCAAGTTGTGTTGTTGCCTCATGGTCGTTTCGAACGCATGGGTACTTAGTGAAGTTTATTTCCAGCTTGACTAAGACTGACTTCAGTCAAATTCGTACAGTTACACGCACGCACCTCGTCGCACTCTAGCGAAGACGTTCAGGTCATGTCGGAGGAAATTTCTAAAGACATAAATACATCCTTCTTTTTAATGTTAAAAATCTTCAAAAATTGTGTTACGTAATACTTGAACGCTCCCTATGCTGTGCGGGAAGCCTGTGCCCGACAGTGGCCCGATATAGACCAATGATATTGATCTACGTTGGCACTTGTACTTTGATAAACTGTTAGCCGTTAGATAGAGCAGATGTTGGGATGAAAGAAAATCATTATTTAAGAATAAACTTCATTGCAGATGAATTTAACAAACGTGAAAATTGACGAGATTTTATAATAGCGGATAAAAAGCGATATCAACAGACTCATAAAGATATGCCAAAACTGTTTCAAAATCGGTAATCTCCAGCAGTCGTTTGTTCAAAGCACTAAATCTAATGTTTCAAGCCTTGGGACGATAAATCTCGCTTAATAAATTTTATCCCTGGGACTTCACTGGCAGAAACTTTCGAATTCAACAGGAGTCAACAGGAGATCTTCTAGCGTATGCAACATACATATGGAGTAGAACTCTAGAGAACCACGGCGAAGCACTTGCAGTTTCTTTAGATATTTCCAAGGCACACTTTGACAGAGTTTGGCTTGATGGTCTGGTAAACAAGCTTCCTTCGTACGGCTTGCCCGTTGGTTTCTGTACTTGGATCTCAGATTTCTTGAGGAACCGATCCATGAAAGTAGGTATAGATGGATCAGGTGCTAAGGTTCTTAATGCCGGGGTTCCCCAAGGGTCAGTGCTCTCTGCGACGCTTTTTTTGCTGCATATTAACGACCTGCTAAAGCCTGGTATTCTTGGGTATGCAGATGGCAGCACGACGTTGAGAGCTGCGAGTCCAATGCGCGTGCAAGTGGGCCTAAAATTCAGACTTTGAGACAGTCAATGGTTGAGCGTTTGAACTTATCATTAAGGGCAGTTGCCGATTGGGGAGATGACAATCTTGTTAGATTCAACGCTAACAAAACCCAAGCGTGTCTATTTTCTTCGAAAAAGAGAGCTTTTGAGCTTACTCCTACTTTCCAAGGTGTACTCATTCCGGTAACCGAGAGCCTCCAACTTTTGGGCACGACTCTTACATCGACTCTTAACTTTGGTCCATTTATTGAGTCCAAAACTCAATTGGCTTCAACTTCTTTGAATTGAAGCTGTTGAACCTTCTTGGCGTTCTCTCAAGGGTGAGAAGATATTTTACTTCACAACAGCTTTTTGCTCTCTATAAAGCGCAAGTGAGAGCTTGTATGGAATATTGTTCTCATCTTTGGGACGGATCAGCCAAGTATCAGTTGGAAGCTCTAGAGTCGTTCGAGAGGCGTGCCAAAAGGTTGATCGGAAACTTCTCTCTAGTCGAGAGTCGGCTGCAAAGCTTTGAACACCGGCGTAGAGTCGCAAGTCTCTCGGTTTTCTACCGTATACACTTCGGGGAGTGTGCACAGGAACTGCATGACCTTGTTCCACCAAGCCCTTTTTCACATCGGACTACCCGGCGGTCAGCAAAACGCCATCCGTACACGGTGGATATTCGAAAGTGTCGTACGAAGCGTTTTAAATCCTCGTTTTTTATTCGCACTGCGAAGCTGTGGAACTTGCTGCCCGAGTTTGTGTTTCCCGAAAAGTACAATCTGGGGATTTTTTAAATCAAGAGTGAATAGGTTCTTATCTAGGTAAGCGTACTCCATCCTAGGCGCATCGTCTGTGCTTAACATCAGGCAAGGCGGCGTCAAACGCGAACCAATATTGTAAAAAAAAAATGAAAAATATTCGTTATACGCTGGAAACCACTTCCGACATGGACTCGGAAATAGACGATAAAAATGACAACATGGCGTAGACACCTATTAAATGCCGAGCTGAATCATGATAAGCCTTTTACATATAAATTTATTAACATTTATTTTGGGAATCACTACGCTCATTTACGCATGCACATGGCTGTATAATAAAGTTTTACTTAAACCATGTCGGAATAAAAAACCATCAATGTCAAATTTGACAATAACATAACCTCATACAAAACATTCTTAATGCTACTTTTCTAATATTTTTTCGATTATTTCTTAAAAGACAAGTTACATAAAGATGTTCAGAGCGTTATTGAGTAAAATAAGTACTACACAGCCAACATGTGGCTTTCACACTACTACATGTCTAAACGAAGTAAGATTACTAACTCGGCTAAGAGTCGTAGATAACTCTGAGATCGGAAAGCGAGCTATGGCAGAAGGCAAACCACCAAAAGTGATTTGTGTTTATAACAAAAAACGTAAGTTCAACTAAACAAACACTATTAACTTTGTAATAAACTCTATAATTCAGACTAAGCAAAAAGTTATCAATATAAACTCTTGTCAAGGCAATACACGTTAACACCAGTTCAGTGGATTTCTATAACTAAAAGTCATATATTTCAGGTGTTGGCTACATCGGAGATAGAGTAATGGTTGCAATCAAAGGTCAAAAGAAGAAAGGTATCCTTGTTGGTATGAAGCAAAACGCAGAACACCAAAGTGCCTAAGTTTGACAGCAACAATGTAGTTCTGATAGATGACAACGGCACTCCACTGGGCAATAGAATCCATGTCCCCATCCCAACCATTCTGCGAACTATCCTCAAAGAGCGAACACATGCCAAAGGGGCTGACTATACAAAGTTATTAGCTATAGCAACCAGATTTGTTTGAATCTGATTCATTATTAAGTAGGTATTTAGTGTAAATAAATAATTTTAATATTTCATTTTCTTTGAATAAAACACCCAACTTTGATATTGATAAAGGTAGTCCTAACTTGTAGATTACTGCATACAAAGCCATTTTCATTGTTTTTTTGGGAAACCTAATGAAATATATTCATCTAAAAAATATTTTTGATATATTTGATGACTTGTTTGACTGGTAGCAAAAGCCTAAGGGGTTCAATCTCTAACATAAGTATGCATAATGTTACCATGTTAGATAGTTTCCTATGTATGTTCTGCCTTAGTTTTCAATACATTCCTATATGAAAAACGTATTTCAATAATGCCTTTCAATTATGTTTTGGTACACCAGTATACCTGTCCATACATGGCACTCAGTGTGCTGGATTATTTATTTTTATTGAATTATATAAATGGGGTATTTTTGAAATAAAAATTATGCACATATTATAGTTAAATTAAAAAATATTATAAAGTTAAATAAAGCCACTGACATACAAACAGTGCCAAACCACAGACCCAAATTAAGCATTTAGCCTGTAATATGAATACTAAACAACAGATAAACACATATTTTTTTTGTAAATACATATTATACATAGATTCACTCTCATTGTTACCAGGTAGAGATTTTTGGGTATAAACAATAAAAATACAGTTTGAAATCTCAATATTTAATAAAACTTATCAGTTCCACTTTAGAGTAGACTTAATTAGGACATGCTACCTAGTGATGGAGATGAGCAGACGACACAGAGACATCCCAGCCGCGAGCACACGCACACTGCTCAACTTCAGCTAATACGTTGGAGCATTAACATTCGAACAACTTACCGCCCTACGATACACTTTGAAACAACCACACATATAAAAATAGCTATGTGCGCCAGTTGATACTCTGCAGCGTTAGATACATGGTAAAGTAACGGCTAGTGTACAAAATCTAAGGGAAGAACATCCCGAGTAAGGCTCCGTTATGTGTATTGCTAGAATTGAAATTCACGTTAAAGCTGCGAACGCTACCCACAGTGGAAGTCGACATAAACATTTAAACTATCAACAACGCCGAGGCGCCCCCGAGGGTTACACTAATGTTAGTTATGATCTGTATAACACAACAGCAGTGACTAGATATTACCAAGATTCACGTGCGAGCGAGCGGCCGGTCACACCGCCTGCCCTGCGCCTGCACACTTACTCTAGGTTTGGGTTGGGAGCCACGAATCCAACTGTATCCAAAACGCTGGATGTGACTTGAAACATTTACCCATCTCAATGATCACCTCAGTTTTTGCGCATATAACGTATAGATACTAATTTTAAGGCGTACAGTCATTATTATATTTCATGGACATAATTTTTAAATAAATTATTGTTGTTTTAAAATTATAAAAATAAGCACCTTTTAACAGTATATTTATATGATGGTTATAAAGTCATCATCATCAGCCTATAAAGGCTCACTGAATTTTAAAGCACATAGCTTGGCTGTGGAGTTACGGTTATAAAGTATATACTGTTAAAGCGGCTATAAGTTTTTGTAATTTTGAGGTCCGCATTCTTTAACGAGACTCAAGCGTTGATTTTTCTTGAGTAGAGTTAGAAATGGATAGCGCACTATACGTTAAATAACGCCATCCCTGACTCAATTTAAGTAAAGATCAATGTTGAGTCTGTAGAATAATGCTTAAGTGTGAAAAAACTTGAGATTATATCCATGTATACATTTAATTGCATGTGACTGTACCATACCATCTTATTTTTTTTTTTGTAATTTTCAGAATTAACATTTACTCCAGATTCTAGCCATTTGTTTAATTGCACGTGAATGTACACCTTATTTATTTTCAGACAAAATTATCTAGTGCAAGGTAAGGCACGCGGTGCCTCGCTCCGGCCGGTCACTATCCTAATTTGAAAAGTACAGACGAGACGATAGCGGACGGAGGGCCGCGTCTACTATTGCTATGATCCAAATGTTCGCTTACTGTATAAGATTCTTCCAAATAAAATTAGTTAAATTACTTAAAAATAACACGAAACAATATTTGTTAAAGATATAATTATTTGTACAATAAACAACGTAATCTATGTGAACTAGTGGTAAGTCGCGGAGGGTTGGGCTGCGATGGACGACGTCACTTCAGGGCCGTCAGGATCTGAGGGAGGAAAGAAAGGGTGGGTGGAGGGAAGAAGGGGGGGGGGGAATGCCTTGCACTATGCAACACCGTAGCACAGCCGCGCCGATACATTCACTATCGAACGGTGATGCTTCCTTCAGATCACATACATGTCGTATATTTCAGTTTTTAAAATGATGTTTAAATCTTATTATTAAATTGTGATTATTATCTCATAAAGATCCAATATAAATATTAATATTGTGTTCCTAAAATAATAGAAATATTTCGTATTGCAATTTATATTGTTTTGACGACCTTATCGTAAGCCTAAATTGGAAAAACGGATTTTGACTTTCAGCGCCATGTCAGTCGCCGGTAACCAATAAATAATTGTTTTTGTCTCTGGTTGATTACTGTGAAAGTGTTAATGCATTTAACAAAAAAACCTTACCAGACGATAGCGATACCACGACGATCATGTAGACATTCTGATTCATATATCGTGAATTCCGGGAATAGTCCTATGGATACAAGCGGCGGCGGTGCTACGGCGCTGCGACAGCAGACGCTGCGGGCGTCAAACGCCACTAACACTAAAGACTAGTTACATTCGCTTTCATCGTTAAGTCTACGAAAATGTTAGCATTAAGTAAATTAAACGAGACCGAGACGTGGCCAACATTTCCGTGTAAGTACCTAATTAATAAATTTGTTAAAACGCTTTCAACATTATGTAGGTATTTAAAACAATATTATAGAAACACACAGATATAAAATGGTCGCTTCTTTCAATATTTCACTCTCACAGTCACACAAGGACTCACATTATAAAATCCAGGTAAGGCAACAAGATTTGTAAGACATTAGAGATATGAACAGTATGAGAGCGAGCTACGCGCCGAGCGCTGCCGGACCCGACCGATCGAAACATAAAACACTAAATAACAATACTAACTTAAATTACCACAACAAAATAAAAACCCTACATTTGATTTGACTACGATAAAAGTTTTGTCTAACATATCTAGTATTATATATGTATAATAATTATAATTTGTAAACGTATGTAAATCTTAAGATTTAAAATGTAAATGAATTAAGATAGAGGGCGCGCGACGGTGCCGCGCCGCACCATAGAGGGCGCTGCGGACGAGGATACTGAAACTGCGGATTCACGAAATCAAATACTTCACGCACACCCATTCGGTGCAAAGTAATAGTGTAATTGCGAAAGTGTGTGCGTTTAGGTGTAGAATGTCTAAATTGCAAAAATGTAAAGTGGTCGCCAAATGTCCAGTTCGCAAAATGTTCAAATTATTTTAACGTGATTTTTATTTAAAGTTGATGATCAGAAAAAAAAGAACTAGGAGACAATACATAACCTAGAAGTTCTTGTTACGAAAGTAAAATGTCATCGATTTGATAAATTAAACATTTATTTTCGGAACTCGAACCTCTGCATTAGTTATGGTCTCCTAGTACTTGTTTCTGCTACCAAATAAATTAATGATCTCTCTCACCTAATTTTGGAAATTCTGGGAATGTAATATTTTGCGAACTGGACATTAAGCCAATTGAACCATTCCTGATGCGGACATTTTGCGACCGTTTGACATTTTGCTATTTGTACAATTCTGCGCCGCCGATGACGTCATCACTGTCTCAATATTACCACAACCTTCAATGTAGCTTTGTTAAACTTGGTTTATACGATAACGTTAATACCTCGATAAAGATGTCGTTTACATTAACACGGCTTTCGTTTAAATTTAAAACATTATTAGTATGAACGAACTGAAATGTAATTAGTCTTAGGCCTATATTCTAGAATGATTGATCAAGCATTGAACTTTACTTAAATAGAGTTAGAAAGGAATGCCACTATTTATCGTATATAGCGCTATCCCTTTCTAACGCAATTTAAGTAAAGATGAAAGTTAAGCCTCGTTCTAGAGTACAGGCCTAAAAGTGGATTATGGATCCATTGAAAGTTGGGTAAGTACATTGTAAAATGATGTCATCGACGCTGAGTTGCCAAATTGTATAAGCTTAGCCCAAGTGTGGATGCAGGTCTATTGACCCTATGGCACAAAACCCTGTTAACATATGTCTTGACAAGCTCCGACATCTACAACTTCGTCTAGATAGACTTAACGTTATTTTTGCCTAAGGCATATTACTTTGGTTATTAACCTAACACAAATGATTTTGTTAAAAATGTTTGTACTTGCACCTATTATCTCATATAAATAATCAAAAGGAGTTTTCTGTGAGAATTTTTGTAATGTTTAAATGATTACTATTATTAATGATACGTGATACTAAGATCAATAATTAACTAACTAGGTGCACAATCACGAAGAAACATCAACCAAAAAATATCCGAGCCCCATGACACAAACATATAGTTTATTGTTATATTTATAACATATTATTCATTTAAATTTTAACCTTAACGCGTCATAGAAAGACCACCACAAAAGTAAATCAAAACGACGTGATTTTTTTAACAGCGCCATCTAGCCCCAAGTTGAGCGTGAAGCCATTGTTTAGTACCTACCCATAGTAGTAAACAACGGATAAACATACTTATATCCTTTTTTTTGTAAATAAATACATATTATACATAGAAAAAACCCAGACCATTCCAAACAGACATGTTCATGCACACAAATGCTTGTACTGCCCGGGCATCGAACCCGGAACCCTTGGTGTTGCAGTCGACGTCTAACCGCAACACCAAATGGGTCGTCCAATATTTACAACATATTATTATTCATTTAAATTTTAACCTTAACGCGTCACAAAGAGTACCTCAAAAGTAAATCAAAAGCGCGAGCACACTACCATGTCATTATGACATGTAACGAGCGACGTGATTTGAATGAAAATTCTGCCAACTAACGAGATGGGCAGACTTTTGCCGCGGACACTTTTTGAGTGAGATTGTGCATCTGGCAGTTTATTGTTTATCTAAATATACTAAACAAAATAACGCTAATTTTACTTCTACTACTCTTCGTTATATACCACTACCAGTGCAAGTATTTGTACCTATGAATGAGATTTTTAAGTGCCAACCTACGTGTTTATGTTACAGTCAAAACCTATAACCGGTCAATTAAGTTTTTGCCCGAGCTTGTCGGTCAATAAGCTTATTGACTAGTTAGAGTTTTGACTGTATAATATATGTAATTATAACAATAGTTTATTTTTTTGTTTTAACAAGAATTGTAAATAAATAATCATGTGACGATGGTTCCGTCACAGTACCAGACTGTGTGGTCCCATCTCAACAATATGTGTGTTTGTATGTATGTGTTTGTGTTTATATGTATGTTTGCATGTATGTGTGTTTGTATGTATGTGTGTATGTGTGTTGGTGTGTATGTGTGTTTGTATGTATGTGTGTGTGTTTGTATGTATGTGTGTGTGTGTGTTTGTATGTATGTGTGTTTGTTTGTCAGTTAGCATGCGTGCGGCACCGTCGCGCAATTTGAATAGTGTTCTAGCTAGAGCGGGCGAAGGCGGAGACGGAGGGCCCTTAGACGTCGACCACCATCTTCTTGTGTATGTCGGTGTTGCCCACCACGTTGCAGAACTCCTCGAACGAGATCTTGCCGTCCTCGTCCTTGTCCGCGAACAGGATCGTCTTGTCCACTATCTGCTGCAGTTGCGTGTCTTTCAGGTTGTTGCCCACCATCATCTTCAACACCTGTATGATGAAACATAAAATTAATATCCACTGACATTCACTCATCGGTATCTAGCCAACTAAGCATTAGCCTGTAATATGGCTACTATACAATGGATAAACGTATTTTTTTTGTAAATACAAACAAATAAATAGAAAATACAAGCAGACATGTTCATGCACACAAATATTTGTATTTGTTTTTATGTTAAACAACGGTCACCTGATGGTAAGTGATACACGCCTGACCATTACACAGCGGCATTGATTGAGACCAACTACTGATAAACAGTTATTGTTCTTCATCAATGCCGCACTGCGCCTGACAACCGAGACAACAGATAAATAAATATCCACTGACATTCACACAGCGCCATCTAGCCCCAAGTTAAGCGGTAAGCCTGTATTATGGGTACTAAACAACGGATAAACATACATATATAACTCTTTTTTGTAAATACATACATATTATACATAGAAAATACCCAGACCATTACAAACAGACATGTTCATGCACACAAATGTTTGTACTGCCCGGGGATCGAACCCGGAACCCTTGGTATTGCAGTCGACCTCTCAACCGCAACACCAAATGGGTCGTCAAATGTTAGGTCTTTATACCCAGTATTATACTAGCTAAAGTGCCCTCATCCAGAAAGCCTGCAATGTCCTTTCTCTTACTTTCACTATACTATTTTAGATGGGATTAGAACCCACGATACTTATATTTCTCAGTGATCTAAACTCAACGTAAGACCACAACTGTTTTCTGACTAATGCTGTAGGCGGCAGAAAGCCTTTGCACAACTTCATCACAAATGCAATGACAACTATACAGCAATCCGTGTTGGACTAAGGCTTTAGCGTTGAGTTTGCAACAGTTCTTCTGAGACCCAAACATGTTGCGATAAAAACCATTTACAGAACGACAAACAAAACAACGTCATATGTTATTTCTAAAAAAGTTGAGAACATATATTAAGACATTCTAATTTTTCTAACTTGGTACGTACCACACAACACACAACATTGTTTTCACGTGAAAACAATGTTATACAACGTGCCATGACCTTTTCACATAACATACGTCATCATATTAGCAACAATATGTAAAATAACGGAAATGTGTCTTCATCCGGGTAAGACTGGATAAGAATGAACTGTTTGCCTCTTATGTTCCCCGATCATTACAACTGGCCGTCTTCAAGGCAAGAGTGAATAGGCTGTTTCTAGCAGCATGATCCATCCACGGCCGCATCATCACTTACATCAGAGATGGAGGTCAAATGTCTGCCTATAGAAGATAAAAATACTATTGTGTTATGAGTTATCTTAAAAGTCGCGAGCTGCCGACGCTCTTGTCTTGTCAAAAGGGGAGCGAAAAAGGAAATTAAAAAAAGGGTATGTACCGTGTGCGATAACTATGAGACCATCTTTGCCTAAACAAGTCTTTTCAATAGGCGATAGACTCGGCACTGAGTCGTCTAGGTAGGTACCACCGCAGTGCCAATATCGTACCGGGAAATACCAGTGTTTTGCACTTTGTGTTCCGGGATGAGGCACTGTAGCTAGCAAAATTACCTTGTAAAGAGACCTGTGTTGTCTCGGTGTCCCGCGTAGTGGCGTTGATGGACAAAAATAACTGTAGTATCTATCAGTTGTTGGTATCCATCAATGCCGCTCTGTCATGGTCAGGCGTATCACTTACCATCAGGTGAGCGTCTTGACTGTCCTTTTACTTGGTAAGATTAAAAAACGACCAGACCTGGAAGAGCTCCCCGTTGGATATGTAGCCGTCATTGTCCATGTCGTAGATGCGGAACGCGAACCGCAGCTTGGACAGCTTGTCGCCCTTCACGCTGAACTGCGACACGCCCTGGATGAACTCCTTGAAGTCCACCTGCAAACAGGGCGACGCTTCAAGCACTTGTGGTACGGGTACCTTATAAATTTATATACTAGCTCTGACGCAGGCAAGCATCGTTACGCCTTAACAGTAAAAAAGGCACATTTTGATAATTTATATTTTTATGAAATACATTTTGAAAGAAAAAAAGAAAAATATTTATTTGGTGCAAATTAAAGATTTAACATACACTTTAATTTCTTAAATAAAAGCTGCCTAAACTAACCTACCTCTTATTACATGAGCTACCTGCCAATACACACACGTTCATGCACACAAATATGTGTAATGCCCGGTGATGGAACCCGACGTAGTTGCCGATGTAGTAGCCGATGTCTCAACCACTGCACCATGTGGTCGTCAAACCCGATATAAGTCGTTTTTTTTCGAACTGACTACTGCTGTTGGCCACAGATGGCCTTTATACCTTCACCGGGCAATTGGCGAGCGCAGATAGCTCTCAGCCTTAAACATTTACACAACGAGCCTAAGGACGTCCCTGAGTGGGACTCGAACCTCGGCGTTGAGGGGGGGATGATAATTCGTCAACACCGATAACACGGGCCGTCAAATAGGAACAATAAACAAAAGAGGTAGACCTCTCCGTTCCCGTCGGCGTCGAATATGTCGATGACGCGCTGCACGAGCGGGTTCTGCTGCAGCTCCGGCAGCGACATGAACTCGTCGATGGAGAGCGCGCCCGAGTTGTCCAGGTCCAGCTTGCGGAACCGCTTGCCCAGCCGCCGGATCTCGTCTGCGTCGACTGCCACACACACTGTTAGCCCAGCGCCGCACACCGCCAGACCCACACAATGCCACACTAGCCCACAGGTGAGCGCTTATCTCACCTCATCGTGGAGCTCGATTTGAAAGCTCACTCGCGTCATGATACACATTTATATTGTTTACTTTTTCCGATATTTGTTGGCGATTTGTTTAAGAAAGAAATAAAAAAGTAGACAACTAAAATAATTTCGAAATGAGCAATATCAATTTACAAAATAATTATAAAACCCGCTCGTAAATATTAACAATGAATAACATGATAACTCCTCCAAATCTTATATACTGATGGGTCAGAGCGTAGCTTCGTAGCTTTCAGAGAAAGTTCATTCCATAAATTGCACTTCCGCGAATGCCCATGGATAGTAAAAATAAGACAAAATAATCGATGCTCTTGTGACCAAATATCTATGGAATGCTGGGTAATTTAAAAACAATTTGGGACTTAACTTTAACCTGGCCTTAGACATGTTCCAGCATAATACTGACTAACTCAATTTCAAGGACAGGTTTCTACTTATAAAAGTATAACTGTAATAGTAGATGTAACGTCATTTAATTTGATTGGTTGAAACACCTTTATGTTAAGTTTTTTTATATTTTTAGTTATGATTAAGACTTTCACGCTTTTCTTACGTTAGGATCAATTTATAAGAAAATATGCACTCATCATACAACAACCTGAGTTGTATTATTGCTCTAGAACGTGAACTCCAGTAATTAATTTACAAGCAAAACAAAACGCCAACAAAACATTTTCTCAGCAGATTTCCTCTTAATATTAATTGGCATTGTGTTGATCTGACATTTTCAGTTACCACACATCAAACAATCATTAGTCTCCTCCTTGTTGTTTGCCACTGATGAATATTTGTAAACAGATCAACATCTTATATGTACTGAATTTCTTAACAATTTATAATATAGAAATGAAGATATTTAGCAAAGATATAATATAAAACTTGTCCTGAGACAATCGATGGTCGAATGTGGTAACAAAACAAACTCTACATCGGATGACCTAGCGCCACCAGGGGCGGCACGTGCACCCTCACACACCCTACCTTTCACACTATATTCAACTATTATACATTATCAGTATAGACATACTTATATAGTTAAAATACAGATATAAACATTTATGAAAACAGAATCTTCAGGGGTAACAACGTTTCCCATACCATTCTTCATCATTCAACTAAATACAAAAGCAGATATGTACAAAGGTATTTTATTTTAAACAGAGGTCACTAATGACCTCATTCTATATGAAGAAACATAAATCCATTGGAATATAAAACGTTGTTATCCTATCGCGCGCTGCACTATTCTATATATATAGCATACAAAGCGATAATTACACATATATTATAGTGCGCAAGCGTCTATGGCGTCGTCCCCGAGACACTACGACTGATTCGCAACACTCTCATTACAAATAGAGAACTGCCATCTTAATAGATTTGCCAAAGCGATTCCGTATCCTTTGTTTCCTTTCCGCTCATTACCTACAATTAATTGCGCTTCCACTAATTTAAAAACAATAACACGCTTTATATACACTCTGACATCTAGACAATTATATAATAGACGGTATTATTGTCAATCCGTGAGATTGTCAACGCAGTTTGTGTCCCACTACAACTATGTGCGAATGCGTGTGTCGCATGATTGTATGATGATTAAGTTATAATGATGGCACCTGGGCGCTAGCCTGCAGACCGGTCGGCGAGCCGTCACTAGTCACACTACCAAGGCGCGGAAAGGTCAGCGATCGTCACCGCCAACTCTAAATGCTGGGACTCTCCACATGCCACTAAACTACAATGTCCCAGCCCACAGTGATTTTCCACTATAATCTTCAATAAAAAGTAATTTATAACTATACTAATATATAACTATACATTATTATGTAAAGTGTATGATTGTGAGCTGCGGCACTGTAATAAATTAATAATAGGAAGCGTCCAACAATAGTTACAATTATCACACAAAATACCTAATTGAAGGTCAACCGTCTGTCCGTATTATCACCCATTAAACAAACTATCACAACTGCTTACATCGGTAAATAAGTTTTAAAACACAAATAATGAAAATATTTATTAAAATTGTAGAAAAGTATAGTGTAGTTGACTTTTCAAAAGTTTATATTTATTATATGAATCAATCAATGAACTTTTTCCATACATAATTAAATTTGTCAACTACAAATACATTTTTTGAAAACATCAATGAGTATTAAAATAGAGGAAAATTTAGAAAGACTATTCAACACCTACACATCTAAACATTTTCTAAATCTATGAAACAGAAAAATATATTTGTAAACCTTTGATGGGTGAATAAGTATATATGTAACATCCATGAAATACTAGTTCCAGCACTCAGTAACAGACTTCATGCATGTACGCCACACACACTGCGTTACAAAACAACTCCTTGTGGCAAGCTCAACCCTATTGATACAGCTGACCTCTCGGTTTGCATAGATTCCTCGCACCTGTGTGACAGCGTAGCAGTCTATCGTTAACATCCATAGCAAATACTCTCTATTAACACGGTACCCACTAGAGGCCAAATGTGACAGAGATGCACTAACCAAACAAACTATGCAATTAAAATGCAAACAATGTTTATCCAGAACAATTTTCGCAATTTGACAATTGTCGAGGTGGAGGAACTATGCGTACAAACATGTACTTTAGCAGAGAGCTAAACATGTCACAACTTCTGTCCAACAAGTTGTGTGCGCTGAAGATCATTGTGAGAGACAGAGAAAGATAAAACAGTAACAGAAATCATAAAAGAAAGTGAGTTAATTCTGCTACACAATCTCATTATTGTGTACTTTTTAACATTCATTCAAATTAGTGAATCACATTTGATTCCCAGCAGACTTTAATATTAAGAAGATTCTCAGTTTTAACTAAATATTTTGTAAATAGAAAAATTGTTCTGGACTGTGTGTAAGTGCGATACGCTAACATGTAGATGAACATTGGAGCCAGGCGAGTGACACTACGACACTCACAGTTCTCCACCTTAAAATCAATGCAGTTAACACGTGCTGAAAACAAACCTCTGGTTACGCTTCGTTTGCACACCCTAAGCTCTTATCCTATCACAATGTACTGCCAACAACTTTCTCAATGAACATGAGCAAGTACTCGGCCAATATCAATGACATAGAAAATAAAAGCATCTGTTATTAACTTATTGAAAAAGTATAAAGTTTAACCATTATATATTGTTATTATAACCACACAAGCTGGTAGATACTTGCTGAATGAGTACATTATAGGCAAAAGTTATAAAGCTTTAAGAGCTCAATTAAATCAAAATCAAAATATTGAAGTAGAAAGTACAAGAAGGAATGTGAAAACATTAAAAAAATATACTCACAATTTGAACATAGCTCCATGGAATAGAGTTTTCGTTGCCCTGAAATTTATTGAATTGTGTGATTTATTTAAAAACTAAAACTATGAACTAAACAATTGAGTTATTCTAATAGTCACAATATTCTTATAGAAAAATAGAACATATGTTAGAATACCTACGTGAGGAGCATGTTATTCGAAATCATGTAAATGCGTGTTTATTTTTTTATTTTTTGAGAATGGTTTAGATTTTTAACAATAGAATACATTATGAAGAAAAATGTAGGTGATCGCATCGAGCACTGTGGCACCCGTGGGTGATTTGCAAATATGAGTAACGAGTTAACTTACCATTTTGATGTTTTTTTGTCTTTGAATATTAAAATGCGTAAAGCGACGAATTCTCTCACTTATAAGAAACCCTGGATTAGATTCGAGATCAGCAATAAATACTATACCGCATCGATCTAAATAAAACGCGCAGGCAGGACAGAGTAAAAATAATCAATCAGTTACCAGTGTTGACATTTCTTATCTTTAATAAATTTATATTGTCAGACCAAGGTAAACCATTAGAAAGCCTATAACGTCACATACAATCTCGGAGTGTCTAGATAATAACTCCGAGCATATATAAAGCTGAAGAGTTTGTTTGTTTGTTTGAAGGCGCTAATCTCAGTAACTACTGGTTCGATTTGAAAAATTATTTCAGTATTAGATAGCTTATTTATCGAGGAAAGCTATAGGCTATATATCATCACGCTACAAGCAATAGAAGCGGAGCAGCAATAAAGGATGTTTAAAATCGTGGGGATTTTTTCATACTTGGAGCTTCCGCTGCGAACGCTGCGTAAACGGTTACAGTTTCGCAAAAGTCATGTATGAGAAAATTGTTTCCCTTTTAAAGGTCTACAAAAAAGTCCGCGACAGCATATGTCTATCTTTTAAGGTTAGTATTAGAGTTAGTTCTCCAAGTAATAAAATTTCCCCCCGGATTTTGAAACATTCTTCATTGCTGCTCCGCTTCTATTGCTTGTAGCGTGATGATATATAGCATATAGCCTTCCTCGATAAATGAGCTATCTACAACTGAAAGATTTTTTCAAATCCGTCCAGTAGTTTCTGAGATTAGCGCGTTCAAACAAACAAACAAACTCTTCAGCTGTATAATATTAGTATAGATATATTTTGTAGTATTAAATTATGACACATTTTTTTAATGGGTGGGATGGAATAATAAATTGTGCCAAGACCAGCTATGGACTTGAAGGAAAATAATATTTATTACGGAATAAACAAATACCAGTTTCTAGTATCGGATAGGAAAAGAACTTTTATACAACTGAAGCTAACGCCCATCATCGCGTTAATTATTGACATTTCCCGTTAGTGTTGCCCCAGGGTTAAAATAACCGCATCAAAATCCGTTGCATTTATGAGGGACTAGCTGTACCTGCGGCATTAACCGCGATATAAGATATTCTCCCGCAGTAAAACATAACCTAAAAAAAGCTTTGATAAGTCACGCGACTCATGAACGAAACACGCGGCTGCCGCGCCGTATCACAGCTTTAGTTTTCCAAAGTAAAAAGTAGCCTATGTAATGCCTTAATACATCAAACACTTGCGAAAAAAAGTCCCGTCCAAATCTATCAAGCCGTTACAGAGGTTACCCGGAACAAACAGACAGACAAAATTTTTAAAAACTGTTATGTTGGTATATGTACCGTTATAAATTCGTTTGCATGAAGATTTTTTATTATTTAATATTACAAACAGGTTCACTAATTTTATTTATACGTAATGTAATAGAAATATATAGGTAGCGTACAAGCAAAATACTTAATATAGTTTATTGAATATTGACTGAAACGTCACATATTCCTTCTTCCTTGAAATCTCTAATAAACTGAATTGATTATTGATGATGATTAACGTAAGCAACACATTATTTTAGAAAATTTAAAGGAAAAAATATGTATTGTGATCGTTGGCGGTATATATACAATGGCCGGTAGTGTCTTTTAGTAAAAAAGAACAAAGTCACTATGACAACTGATGTTAGGGCCGTTTTCCCCCCCTCTACCTCTTTCCTAAAAAATCAACCATGGCGGCCGGGGTAGGTGAAAATTTTACCCTGAAATATCTACCTAATCAAACTGTTTCTTTTATAGTCAATGAGAAATTTATTACTTAAAAAGTGATAAAGCTGATGTGCAATTGTATTTTTGAAGGTACTCTACACTTATCCGGAAAATTTCCGCGCTTACAAGGCGTTGATCGCCGCACAGTACTCCGGAGTTGATCTTAAAGTAGCACCTAACTTTGTGTTTGGTGAAACGAACAAATCAGCCGAATTTCTGAAGAAATTCCCCGCCGGAAAAGTGAGTTTGATTGATTTGTTGAAATGATAAAATGAAGTGAAATACCGGTGAAAATGGTTATCATATGTTTGTGACGGTGACGTGTAAAATTTTGGATTATTTTAGGTGCCAGCCTATGAAAGTGCCGATGGAAAGGTTTTGTTGACAGAGAGCAATGCCATCGCTTACTATGGTAAGTTAAAATTGTTGTTTTTTTATTTTTTTACGTATCTTAGTAGTTATTATTAAACACCCGGCATCTGAAACATTCTTACCTTTTATTTGGGTATGTACAAATTATTTATATTTATATCTCCTCTTTAAGATATTGTACTATTTTAAATTAATAACCTACTATATAACATTAACTGGATCTTGTTGCATCCATAAAAATAAAATTGGTACTACATACTTAGTTAATTCATCTGTTATTATATTTTAAAATCCAAATTAAATATTTACGTCATAATATAAGTACAGCTGCACTGAATAAAAGTATTATATCAATAAAACTTACCTTATTATTACTTTCGCTTAAATAATAAATGTGAACAACAATTAGTATTAGAATATTTGTATTTTTTTTTTCTGATTATATAATATAACAGCAGTTAAAAGATTCCCTTGGCCTTTTTTCTTGTATATTCATACTTTACTTACACTTAAAAGTTTTTAATGAGTTTAACCTTTTTGTAACATTAGACTCAGTAAAAACTGTTTTACTGAGTCTCATGTTACAAATAGGTGAATGTGAAAAATAATATGACTGGGTTACCTCTCATAACTACATGCTTCTCATCATACATCTTGAGATATGAAGGGGTGGCTGAAAATGAACATAGGACTCCTGTCCTGTGCCAGCTCAAACTTAGTCAATTCCTTTTGTTCATCTATCAAATTCTGTTTTCTTTTTTTATATGTGTGTTTTCATTTAATCATATTGATTAATATGTTTGTGTTTGGTATAGTGTGTACAGTTGAGCAATTAAATTATTTATTATTCAAGAGATAAAATGATAAATTATGTAGCATGCACATTTTGTATGACAGTTGCAAACAGCGCCCTGCGCGGAGAGGATGCACAGACACAAGCCCCGTGTGCTCCAGTGGATCTCGTGGGCTGACAGTGAAGTACTGCCAGCCTCCTGCGCCTGGGTGTTCCCCTACCTCGGCATCATGCCCTTCAACAAACAGGTCAGTTGGCTTCCAAAACATATTCCAGGCCAATGGGACGTTCAAGAAAATTGTAGTCATAACTCAAAAATTAACTTTGTAAGTGGTATAAAGGGAAATGTGCCCATACATCATATATATATATATATATATATATTTTAATAGAAACTGTATAATCTAAATCTTTTAATAATAATAAAGCCCATTTTCCCGAACTTGTTAACAATTATAATATGTCACGAAGTTCAGCGTGCCTCTTGGCATAGGCCTCCTCCAGCTCTCTCCACATGGCCCGATCGTCTGCAATTCTAGTCCAATATGGTCCCAGGGTTAAGCGGATATTGTCACTCCATCGTGTTCTTGGATGGCCCTTTTTTCTGGTTTTATCTCTTCTCTTCTAATAATTACTTGGACATTAAAAATTTTTTATACTTCATTGTTTTTAACCTTTGGTGCCAATGATGCCTTAAAATGCCAGACACAATAGATATTCTGCTGTCTGAATTCCAGGCATTCAATGGGTTAAGACTTTGCTTCAGCAACAAAGTAGGGTTAAAAAACTTATGGTTTGACTGCTGGAACTTTAGACATTATTTGTCAACAGAATGTGGAGCGAGCAAAGAGTGACCTAGTGGCGGCCCTGCAGCAGCTGGACCAGCACCTGCTGACGCGCACCTTCCTCGTCACGGAGCGCGTCACCCTTGCCGACATCGTTGTATTTGCCACTCTGCTGCATGCCTTTGAGGTTTGCTTTTAACCGACTTCATAAAAAAGAGGTTCTCAGTTAGACCTGTTTAAATGTCCGCGATTATCTCGCGTTTGGCTGAAGCAATTTCGATGCTGTTTTCAGAATCGGTTTGATGTCATATTTTCTTTTGTTAAATAAGTATTAATTCACTAAGAGAAAGTTTGAGACTAGGTTTCTATCATGTATACTATTTTATTACCTTTTTTAAGATTTAACATTTGTTTAAAACAGTCTACACTAAGTAAATGCTATTTTTAGCTAGTACACTAATAATTTATCATAGTAATCCTAAACATAATTTATATACTCTTACAAAAATGTTTTTTTTAAATATTAAATCCTATTATAATCATAAGGTTTATAATGTACACACATATAATGCATATATATAATGACTTACATACATACATATACATACACGCTTTTATGGTGAAGGAAAACATCGTGAGTAAACCCGTGCACACTTAGTAAGAAATTTATTGGTTGTGCGTTAAGTCGACCAATCTACACTGGGCCCACGTTAATGGCTAATGCCTAGGTACCCATTACGGGTAGGCTCTGCGCCTCAATGGGGACGTATTTGAGCTGATGATGATAAAGATACAATAATATTTGTATGGTGAGCAGCACGTGTTGGACAGCGGTATCCGGTCGGGTCTGGGCAACGTGTCGCGGTGGTTCGCCACCGTCGCGGGACAGCCCCAGGCCAAGGCGGCTCTCCAGGCCGCGCCCGCCTACTGCGACAAGCCGCCTGTATACGACGCCAAGAAGTATCAGGACAGACAGAAGAAGGTACTACAACTATGTTATTGGAATTCGTTGCCACACTTTGTGCTTGAAGTGAACCATTGTATGTGAGTCATGGCAGGCAGTTGGTCACTCCAGCTAGCCCTCATCCCTGTTTTATATTACTGGGCTTCGTTTCTCACTTTATCCTTGTAGTGGACCATTGTGTGTTAGTTATAGCGGCCTGTTGGTCACTCCAGCCCAGTTCCCATTAGAAACAGATTAATCCTTCCTGTCTTCTCTGGCAAGTGTTACTGGTGAACAAATAGTTTCCTTAGCGGATCTGGGAAGGCCTGTACCCTGCATTGGACTGTTCTAGGCTGATGATGATGGAGTTATCACTACCTACAGTAAGTTTGCCTCCAGCACTGCATGGTCAGGCTTATCCACTTATCACCATGTCAGGGAACTGATCATCCCATTCAGTTAATGTTATACAAGATCATAAAGTGCTCATGTGGGTATGTGAGTCTTTCCTTTTTTTCTTTAGTGTTTGTGAGATCATAAATAATAATGCACTAAAGCAATAACCTATATCTTGGTCTGTCTAATTTACTAAATATATCACTAGCCTCGAACTATTACTGGGTCTACAACTAACTACTTGTGAAGATTTCAAAAGTTATTTTAGGATACATTTTATGGTTGATATTTTTTTTAAGATAAATCATATTTTTCCTGCTGCCATTGAAGTATAAGGAAATGTTAAACAAATACAAGGTATAATCACTCAATATATTTTAATTGCATTAAATTCTTTGTTACACTAATGCATTAAACCAACCAACTTCTTTATTTCTATTATAGAAGAGTTATAGATAATACAATTAATTTATCCCTTGAACTGTTTAATCTCCAGGATTATGATAAAGTTCTGGAAAAACATGTTCTTTTTTGATTCCATATGGCCTTGCTGTGTTGCAATGGGCCTATGCCCTTGAGTGATACATTTGAGGACTTAACTAGGGGTTAATGGTCCCTGGAAAAAGTTGTTAAATACTTTACTGTTGAACAAAAATGTATTATAATAAAATATGTACTTATATATTCCAAAACATTTAAATTCATTGTCTTATAAAAAATGCACATATTTCCAGGATGCTGGCAAGAAAGACAAAAAGGCCGAAAAGAAAGACCAGCCTGAGAAGAAAAAGGAGCAACCACAAAAGAAAGCCGATGAAGGCTTAGAAGAGGAAGAGCCAAAGCCTAAGGAATCCAAGGACCCCTTCGACCTTCTGCCCAAAGGGTAATGCTATTATGTTTTGATTACTGTGAAGGACAGTAATACTATACTATAAGTGTGGAGATGAGTTATGCTATATAAATCTGAAAATTCTTTCAAAATCTGTTCAACCATTCCAACAAAATTGACAGAAAAAATATATTAAAGAATTTTGCACCAAATACACAAATAGCAGTGATAATGTAGTCAGAGTTAACCAAGTTTCCAGTCTTTTCTACTACTAACTACTTGTTATAACTACTAGGTATGGGAGTCGGAATGTAAACAACAGCTACGTTGTGACTCGTTTATTCGACTGGCGCAATAGCCGTCATACAACACCTTATAACTATAAACAACATTCTTAGATACCCAACACTACTAGTGGTTGATTTTTTTAAAATTAAGAATGGAATGATTTAATTCTATTAAGAATCTTTTATTTTGTTATTTTGAAATAAAGCAGACCCCAATTATATTATATATATAGATTTCATGTCAGTAAATTAAAAACTAAAGTGTTTTTTATCAGTTATTCATGTTTTTGTAACTTTGCATTACAGCACATGGAACATGGACGACTTCAAGCGTTGTTACTCCAATGAAGATGAATCCAAATCCATCCCATACTTCTGGGAGAAGTTCGACCCTGAGAACTACTCCATCTGGTTCGCCGAGTACAAATACCCTGAGGAGCTTGCGAAAGTTTTCATGAGCTGCAACCTCATCACTGGTGAGTTCAAAAGTTTTTTTTATGTTATATGTGTACAGGACGGTCTGGACGCTCACCTGATGGTAAGTGATACGCCAGACCATGACAGAACGGCATTAAAAGAGACCAACAACTGATAGACAGTTATTATCCTCCATCAATGCCGCACTGCGCCCGTCACCCGAGACAACAGATGTTAGGTCTCTTATACCCGGTAATTTCACTAGCTACAGTGCCCTCATCCCGAAACACAAAAGTGCATAACACTCGTGTTTCACGGGACGATATCTGGCACTGCGGTGGTACCTACCTAGACGACTCAGTATCGAGTCTACCACCTAGTAAATTTGTATGAAGTCCACACATTGTTTCAGCTCCACAGTCGACTGCTGGACTAGGCTTTCTTCCACTACTTGTTGCTGAAGGGTTTCAAACTGCGTCTATTCTATTAAGGCACATCGTATCTTTTTTTAACCATGTATGTTGCGTACTTTTTCAATGTGCAAATTGTATTGCACCCGGTATTTTTGTCGCGGACTATTAATAACACGGCGGCCGACTAATTTTTACTGGCATATGAAGAAAGTTTCGTGAGCCACATACATACATGCATATATACATGGTAAATAGAATTACACGCATTTTGACTAAATATTTTTTAAATTTGTTTTCATTGTAGCTACAGTTCAATAAAATTATACGTGGACAGAAACTAAAGTAATTGTTCACATTGAAAATTATAAAAACAAATAGCCACTTTAATTGTAGAGCGTTAGTGGCTCATTGCTGTAGCCTGTTGCCTGCCTATCTGAAGGATGCAGGTTAAAATCCAGCCACGTACTAATTGGTTTTTCGAATTTTCGAAATGATATTTATCTGACGCTCATGCTGTGAAGGGAAAGCATCGCCTACGAAGAAATTCATAGGTTGTGCGTGAAGTCTTAATCTGTGCCTGTGTGAACGACTAAGTATACCTCTCACAGGTAGGCTCGTGCACCTCGGTCGGGATATATAAAAATAGCATCTGCAATATAACAGTCTAGTCTAGTCTAGTTTTAAAAATATATTATAATTTTTATAGTTCCTAATTAGTGTCTAGTGCATGTTAAGTTTAAGTATGTCTTGGTTGTATCACTTCAGCATCAAACAGTAATTATTCCGTGGTGGTGGGAGCCTGATGACCTGTACAACAAGTATTTTAAATACATATCACAGGCATCAGTGTCTCATAAACTACAAAATAAGTTGTAAACCTTGTGATAAACTTTTGTTTTCCTTAATTTTTTTTGTGTTTATGATGTGAAAATAAACTTGATTTATTTAAACTTGATTAGCACATCATCTATGTGCTAACATTACAGATGTTAAAATACTCTGTCTGATTTTACGTTTTCATACCTAAACGGCTCAACGTCTGTCTATATCCATCTCCAGGTTACCATCACCATCCGTTCAGGATTTTGACGGTAACCTGGAGAGGATTTTGACGGTGGAGACGGATATAACTTTTTTCTAATTCTAAACTCAACCCACCATCTGTAAGAAAACTTTGTGTAAGCCAGCGTGTGTGTGTGTGTGCAGGTATGTTCCAGCGGCTGGACAAGATGCGCAAGTGCGCGTTCGCGTCGGTGTGCCTGTTCGGCGGCGACGACGACTCCTCCATCTCCGGCGTGTGGGTGTGGCGCGGACGGGAGCTCGCCTTCCCGCTCTCGCCCGACTGGCAGGTACCCCACGCCATACCACACACACACACTCACACCCACTCACTACACACACATACCACACACACACACTCACACCCACTCACTACACACACACACACTCACACCCACTCACTACACACACACACTCACACCCACTCACTACACACACACACACTCACACCCTCACTACACTATACCACACACACCCACTCACACCTACTCACTACACTATACCACACACACCCACTGCCAGCTACTCACAACGCTATACCACACACACCCACTGGCAGGTACTTATTGCATATTACCACTGCCCCCTATTAGCATGCACTTATTGCTTAGATCATTGTTGATGAGGATGAAAACAAAAAAAAACTTAGCCGGTATTCTGAAAGACACTCAAGCTTGGATCTTTACTTATTGAGCTAGAAAGGGGTAACGCTATGTACAAAAAACAATGGGCATCCCTTTCTCACACTTGAGTCTTATTGTAGAATACGGGTCTTAGTCCATAATATAAGTCTTTTTTAAAAAAATATGTAAAAAAAAACTACACTGCCAGTTTCAACTTCATCCCAACGCAACCGATGGTTGAACCAGAAGGTCATCTTTAAGATTGATATTGTCAGTACTATCGATTTATTATTGACGCTTATTTGGTGTAATGGTTGAGACGTCTGCTACTACACCAAGGGTTCCAGGTTCGATCCCCGATCAGTACAAACATTTGTGTGCATGAACATGTGTGTTTGTATTGGTCTGGGTGTTTTATATGTTTAATGTTTGTTTATTGGCAGTAATAAAAATTAGCTACATTAACAGAGTAAGCTTCCAGTGTCCCCTTTTAAGCTTCTAATTGCCTGTATCAGGGTACACTGCTCTTCCGAAGGTCGGTGTTTTATATGTATAGATATGCTGGGATTTATAAGATAGATAGAAAATCTTTTATTTCTGATGTCTTTAGGAGTCAGTGTTCAAAGGGTTAATTATTGATAGTTTTTTATTCCTCTGTAGTTGCATAATTATATTCAACAGACAGAATAGATTATCTCTGCATATTTGAGCACTTTAACCACAATTTTCTACAATGCCCCAAGGCTTGTAGTAAGTTGCCAGTGCATTCTCCATTACCCAATCATATATGATTTGGGAAACTATGATTCACCAATCGTAGTTGCCCAAATTATAGTTAAGCCAATCATAGTTTGTGTGTTAGTAACAAGCAAACTTATAACATTGCAGATCGACTACGAATCGTACGACTGGAAGAAACTAGACCCCTCCAAGAAGGAGACCAAGAAGTTGGTGAATGACTACTTCTCGTGGAGTGGTGTCGACAGCAAGGGACGCAAGTTCAACCAGGGCAAGATCTTCAAGTAACATGGCCCCATGGAAAAAACATCTCTCTCCTTTAAAAATCGACTTTTTTACATTGTGTGAGCTGCCTCTGCAGGAGAGTGGAG
>PQWD01008337.1:0-29905 GCA_019425675.1 Leucinodes orbonalis | reverse complement strand
AAAAACTTTCTAGAACTTAACCTAGAACCTTTGTATCCAAAATTCAACCATACACAAAATCGTCTATCACAATAGCCAAAATACAGCCGATCAATCGGCTCCAACTTAAGCCGAAAACAGACCCCACTGCCAGTATAGTGCTCAATCATAACGCATCAAGATATCGAATACGTTACCCTTTGTGTAAGATAGCCGGAGCTAAGGATGAAAGGTGAATAAAAGGCTATGAAAAATGTGGCTAGTGAAGTGTCGAATATTCGTATCTACGGATATACAAGTGACAAATTGATTATTTACGTTTATTCATATTTAAGGTAATTTAATTCTGAGTAATATTGTTTTTTTCTTTGTAAAAAGGAGGAAGAATATTAAGACGATACGATATACAATTACAGAAACATTTAAGCGAATTGTCGCATCCGAAATAAGAACAGCACAGCAGTTCTCAAGGAGATAAAGCAGGAGAGAACATACATTTTAGACGATAGATATATAGATACAGCGTTCATTTATCATCATAGCATCAGCTCATTAACGTCCTACCGAGGGGCACGAGCCTACCCGTTCGCGGGTGTTTAGGCTTAGTCGTCCACGCGGGCAAGAGCGGGTTGGACGACTTCACGTAGAACCTTCGAATCTCTTCGCAGGCGTGCGCAGGTTTTCTTTCCTTCACCGTAAGAGCGTCGGATAACGTACATATAATTTGAAAATTCGAAAATACATTGGTACTGGCGAGATTTGACCCTGCGCCCATTAGTAGGAAGGCAACAGTCCACACTATTGAGCCACCGATGATCTTAGACGATACGACTCAAATTACAAAAACATTCAAACGAATAATCGCGTCGAACTACGAGTATACCAGTGAATTGAGAACGCGCTCGTGTATTATCTAGAATGACGTCAATTACTCTGCGCTATTGTGTGTGCGGATATGAAAGGCCGCGCTTATGTGGCCTACGGATGGCTGCAAATACAAATGATACCACGTGATGTTTATAGTGAAACATACTGAAACGTGGTAGTTTAGGTGAAGGTTACTTATTAGCTGTATCTACACCGAACGATCTGAAATGGATCGGCGATCGAACGAGCCCGACCTGTCTATTTACGTCAATGATGTAAAAAGTATGGATGGAAAGTGATATGCTCACAAAACAATCGAAAAAAGTGTTCCGAATGCAGTTACAGCACACATACACATATTTCGAATTTCGGACACATTTACTAAACAAAAGAGTACAAACTGTACTCTCTTCGGCGGTCGTTTTTTGAGGCACGGGTGGCGTATTACCTTTATATATACAGTATATTTTATCTACGTACGGTTTCCGGGGCCCTGGATGGCAAATGAAAGAGCGATTAAAGTGGCCAATATTGTTCGGATATTCAACTTGTCAATCTATGTCGACTCGATAAGAAGAACGGATATTGATCCAGCACATCACTACCCGAAAAGAGTAGTGATTGTACGGCGTTCTTCGTGCAATTGTAACAAATTGATTTGCTTTCGTATTGTCTGTTTTGTGATGTAGCTATCGCGCGATTTCCTCGCGTGCAATAGTTACTTAGGACTCACACTAACTCTAACCCGCTACTTCATTAATAAAGGCAAATTAAACTGCGATAACTCCTAAGATATTCATTTTAATCAAATTATGTATGTACAATTTTGTTTGAAATGAAGTAAATACTTTTGATAAATAACTTATTTTGAATAAGCTTGATATCGTGTTTATGAAAACACCTTTGCAAATAATGCATTATTTTAGAACTAATTTGATAAGAAAACAAATGTTATATGGAGCTAACCTTAAAAGATAGACATTATTAATGCTATCGCGGACACCAATAATTAGTTTCTATACAATCTGCGCGATCGGGTTTCTGCCCTTTCGACATTTGACCCAAAAAAAGGTTAAGGGAGATGCGGTAAATGAATTATGAGTGCCATCCCGCCAGGCGCGCTAACAGTGTTGAAAGGTGAACTGCTTATGACATAATGTCGGTAAAATTGACAAGCGATGACTAAAAACTGCCTCCGTGGCTTAGATAAACAATAATCCTAGTTTGGGTTGGGCAGGTCTAGTGGGCACATAGTAGGCATGATGACTGGGTCTGAAATGTAGAACTATTTCATATTATTAATTCTGGGTTAAATATAACTGTGCTTACTCTCAGCTCGAAAACTCAGTTTTATTGATTTTATTAATCTTAAGTTATATGGGCAAGTCTTTTTAAAGTACATTAATTGTCAAAATTTGTAAAAAGGATAAAATACAATTAACAACGTTTGCTATGAAACCGTTTTAGTAAACGCAACATTTAATATAGTTGTAGTAAAATTCACAAACTATGCGTACTAATTACTGATGCGTGACGTCATAACTAGGCAGCCATTTGTATGAAGCGTTTTTGGGAAAGTCCATTAATGTGTTTTAGAATTGGAAAATCTCTGTGAGTTTTAATGTTATTGGAGTATTTTTTACCAATGTTTCTATTATTATGCGGCCCATTGATACAATAACAGAAAAAAAAATGTTATCATCCCTGTTCGGCTACGTGTTCCGGAAATCGTGGGTTCGAATCCTGGGAAAAGTTACTATGTGCGATTTTGCCTAGTTTAGTCCCAAAATTCAGTAATAAGATAGATATTCATTATAAGCTCATTATACGTCTCCACCGATGGGCACAGACATCAGAATATACATAGACTGGACAAGCCGCCAAGTTTATAGGCAGTCCCAGTGTCGCAATTTCTTTTCGGTTCTTACCTGTGAAAAGTTATTACATTTCTTGGTAAATTACTGATTCATTGCGATGATGGCATGTTACAATTGCACAGGATGGCATTTTGGTAAAAAACGGTAATTTCTTTTATATTCGTGCGTTTGACTCGTCTCACAGAGCGTAAACTGGTAGCCAGTGTATGCTCGTTGAGTATACAGTTGTCGCACTTTAAACGCGGCTTGCTCCATCTCCTGTATTGGGAAATCTGTGGGCACGATCCTATCTATATAGGGTGAATATGCTTTAGTCGTCCATGCGGGCCCAGTGCGGATTGGCCGGCTATAGATAGATAAGGTTATGTCATTAGTTATAAATATGGCTACTGCAGTAATTTTCTAACATTTAATTATTTATAACACGAATTAGTATCTCATCATAGCAATTTGTGCTTTGATTCAAAATTCAACCTTATTGTGAACAGTTTAAGGTGCTAAATAAATTTGTAAGTTAGTATTTGGCGACTTGACAACTTATTTTGGGAAATATATTCTTGACAAATTGTGATTGATGAAATGACACAATTGGCTTTGTGTTTGGTCAAGGATGTGTATTGTCATCTGATTGTTACTTAGCCTAATTTGGTAACACCCGCGACCAGTGTATGCTGGGCTCTCTTTGTTTTGGTTTTAAGTAACATTCAGAATTGGCTAGTTTTTGCTTGTTTTTATATATGTATAGCTCGTTAGGTATGATAAAGACGAAGTAATTCATTATTTAGATGTCAAATGTTTTTAAAAAGAACTTAAAAGTGTTTATTTATTGTCAAAATCATGCCATATAATCAATTTAGGCTAACAATAATCACTTATAAAACGAACAATGTTGTATCTTTAATCTCACATTTTATCTCCGCCATTATAGACTTTAATACGAATTTTCTTATAAACAACACGATTATTTTGAGTATAATTACGATTATATTTAGTATATTTATTTCATCTGTGGTATTATTGATCATGTGTGTTGGATACATCCATTTAATCTTTCTCAACAGACCAAAACCACTGCAGTGCTTGTTTGCAACTAGAAAAATATGTTTATGCTTTAGTAGAAGTGCTCAGGTTTCCTTACGATGTTTTCCTTCTCTATAAGAGCGTCAGATAAAGTACATATAATTTCGAAAATACATTGGTAAATACGTTCCCGGACTCCTCCAAATCGGAAAGCAACAGTCTACACCAATCATAGATCGAATAATCGGATGCATATTTCTCTTCTTCTTCACAATACAATATGGAGACGGCTTATTTTTTCTGAATCGTCTTTTTCAATGTCGGGATACAAAAAAATCTGGGATTTTAAACTAATCGGATATAAAACAAATTACGAATGTGTTACCTATCTATCAAATTATATTTAAACTTATAAAATTAATTAAAAAAAAAGTTTTTTTTTGTAAAATACCTAGCTGCTAAGCTTCCAACATCATAATGGATATTGTGTGCATTCAATTATATTAATAATCAAAACGCTAACGGTATTCATCCCGAAGTATCGGGTTTTTTCCATACAAGTAATGTCATATATTGTAATAGAAAACACTACAAACGTAATGAAAATACATTTAATTCTATATTCCGAACATTAAATGCATCAATTCCGAAATCTTAACGATAAAGAAGTGCTTTCCATACTATGCGCCGGTTCAACTTTAGGTAAATATGCATCCATTATCCGATCTATGCCAATAAGCCACCGTAGACGTCGGTTCGCTTGTAAGCAAATTCGAATGAATATTTGACATTCACAAACTATTCACAAATTCACAAACTATGCGTACTATTACTGATGCGTGACGTCATAACAGGTAGCCATTTGTATGAAGCGTTTTTGGGAAAGTCCATTAATGTGTTTTTAGAATTGGAAAATCTGTAAGTTTTAATGTATTGAGTATTTTTTTACCAATGTTTCTATTATTATGCGGCCATCGTACAATAACAGAAAAAAAAATTGTTATATCCATGTTCGGCTACGTTTCCGGAAATCGTGGGTTCGAATCCTGGAAAAGTACTATGTGCGATTTGCATATTTATCCCAAAATCAGTCAGTAATAAGATAGATATTCATTATAAGCTCATTATACGTTCCACCGATGGCACAGACATCAGAATATACATAAGACTGGACAGCCCAAGTTTATAGGCTGTCCATGTCGCAATTCCTTTCGGTCTCACCTGTGAAAAGTTATTATATTTCTTGGTAAAATTTACTGATTCATTGCGATTTGGCATGTTACAATGCACAGATGGCATTTTGGAAAAAAAACGGTAATTTTCTTATATTCGTGCGTCTTGACTCTCTCACAGAGCGTAAACTGGAGCCAGTGTATGCTCGTTGATATACAGTTGTCGCACTTAAACGCGGCTTGCCCCATCTCCTGTATTGGAAATCTGTGGGCACGAATATATTTTGACATTGATTTGCTATAGCTAAAAGTTTTAAGAGCGAAGTTCAATGGCATTCAATGATCGCAGTAATGGTGGCGTACTAGAATTGATTTAACATTAGGTAGCTGCCAAATTATGCGGGCGGTTGGCCGGGCCTGTGATACACTCCTGCCAATTTAACGCCATCTTTAAAACATTACTTTAATAATATGTCAGCATTTTGTACAGAAAAGGCGAAGTAATATTATTGTAATACTGTTTGAAGAGATAAATAAATAATATCCGCTGACATTCCACAGCGCCATCTAGCCCCAAGTTAAGTGTGTAGCCTGTATTATGGTTCTAAACGGATAAACATAGTTATATACATTCAACAACGGATAAACATAATTATTAAACATACTTATGTACTTTTTTTAATACATACATATTATAATTAGAAAACACCCAGGCCATTACAAACAGACATGTTCATGCACACAAATGTTTGTACTGCCTGGGGATCGAACCAGAACCCTTGTCTTGCAGCCGCTCTCAACCGCAACACCAAATGAAAGATTATTTCTAATTTTACACCGAGAACGATCCTAGCATATTTCGCTGTCGTATTGGTATCCCTTATCGATACTGCCCGTTCGGTCAGACATTAAACTAGTAAAGCAATTTTGTTGTCGTAAATATCTCAGCGTCGGGGCTCAGTGGTGTGGACTGTCGCCTTCTACCGGGAGGCTGAGGTTCAATTCCGACACGTACCAATGTATTTTCGAATTTTTCGAAAAATATATGTAAGTTATCCGACGCTCCTACGGTGAAGGAAAAACATCGTGAGGAAACCTTCATGCACGCCTGCGAAAGATTCGAAGGTTGTGCGTGAAGTCGTCCAATCCGCACTGGACGCGTGGACGACTAAAATATTTTAGCGTATAAGGTATATCTCAGTATATAAAGAGCGTCACTCAATGTGATGACTGTTGCCTTCCTACCGGGAGGGCGCAGTTCAAAACCCGCTACGTATTATTGGGTTTTCGATTTTTTTAAATATATGTACGTTATCCGACGCTCTTACGGCGAAGGAAACATCGTGAGGAAACTGTAGCCTTGCCTATGCCCTGACAGGGTCATTTGAGAGCTAGTAGAGTACTATATTATAAGACCATTGTTAACTAATATGCGCAATAAATGCGCAAAAAATTTATATAGTATTTCCGTTGTTTAGTACCCATAATACAGGCTTCACGCTTAACTTGGGGATAGATGGCGCTGTGTGAATGTCAGTGGATATTTAATTATTATTATTTGTTTTTTATGCTATAGCAGGCAAACGAGCAAACGGCTCATCTGATGGTAATGACACCGCCGCCCATGTACATTTGTAATACAGAGGGCATGGAACCATATTTTAGAATTAGCGTACTACGCTCTATATCTAGGAGTGAAACTATTAAGTAAAACATTATAAGTTCGAATATTAACACAAACATTAAATAATTACCTGTATACGTAACTTGGACTCCACGTTTGCACAATACGTCACCACTACAGTTTTCGGTATACCTGAAACAAAATCGTTCATCATCATCAGCTCATTAAACGTCCCCACCGAGGGGCACGAGCCTACCCGTATAGGGTGATTAGACCTTCGTCGTCCACGCGGGCCCAGTGCGGATTGGATGACTTCACACAAAACTTCGAATCTCTTCGCAGGCGTGCATGAAGGTTTCCTCACGATGTTTTCCTTCACCGTAAGAGCGTCGGATAACGTACATATATTTTCGAAAATTCGAAAACACATTGGTACGTGTTGGGATTTGAACCTCAGCCCTCCCGGTAGTAAGGCGACAGTCCACACCATTGAGCCACCGACGCTCTAAACAAAATCGTTATTCGATATAAATTGATGCGGTTCTGAAGTTTTCCCCATTTGGAGGTCTTCCGCTCTTACTTATTCTGGCTCATTTCCTCCAGATTTCGCCTAGCTGAGGATACCCTGGCTGGTAACAACTAATTAACTTGTAGGTTCTAAGAATTCAACTAGCCTTTGAGTCCTGTGCAGAGCAAACACCATCCCATACAGCCACGGGTCGCTTTTCTACTTGGTCGATTTCCTACCCTGTCGCTTTTATACCCCATCGCTTTTTTACTCCGTCGCTTTTCTGCCCCATCGCTTTTAACGGTCGCTTCTCTACCTGCTCGCTTTCTCCCACGCTTTTCTCTCAAACATACTATCGTGGTTTGCGTGAAATCGGATAAACGCACTGGGCCGCAGGACAACTATGGACTATACACCTATACGGGTAGGCTCGTGCCCTAGGTGGGACATATAATGAGCTGATGATGATACATATTTAAATTTGCATCCATTGTAGATAAGGATTTGTCCAGCAAAACTTAAATAACGACCTATTCATACTCAGAATGACATAATTACTTTGTAATCATAGCTTAGTGATGAACTCTTACACGATATTCACAAAGCTGTTAATTATAAACCGAGGCTAATTGGATACTTTGGGACTAAGGGAAATGATTGCAATTATCTTATCATACTTGGACGACCCATTGGTGTTGCGGTTGAGACGGTGGCTACTACACCAGGGTTCTGGGGTCGATGCCCAGACAGTTCAAACATTTGTGTATATGACCATGTTGTTTTACTGTATTAGTCTGGGTGTTTCTATGCACAATATGTTTCATCATCATCATCGCATCGCTCATAAACGTCCTCACAGAGGGGCACGAGCCTACCTGTAAAAGGTGATTAAACCATGTACACGCTGGCCCAGTGTTGATTAGCCGAATTCACGCACAACCCTAGAATCTCTTCGTAGTTGTGCGTAGTTACCTCACTATGTTTCCTTTACTGTAAGAGAGTCGAATAAACGTACATATAATTTGAAAATTCGAAAATATTTTTACGTGGCGGGATTTGAACCTGCGACCTCCGATCGGAAGGTAACAGTCCTCACCACTGAGCCACCGACGACCTTATAAAATAATTTATTCTTTCTTTAGTGCCAATATTACAGGCCAAATGCTTAGTTTGTGTCCAGATTGCTCAGTGTAAACATTATTTATTTATACGGAACCCTATCTATCTGAAAGGAGCACATTTCCGATTGTCATATCTGTGACGTCACACTCCGGTGAACTTGTGACGTCAGCAAGGGTAATTAACTGTCGTTATATGTTTTATACGACATGACGACGTGGGGTTTAGTTGAGTAAGGGGTCGATATTTTTATAGGTCGTGATGTCCTGGCGATGTGGGATTGATATATTCATGAAATTGTTATTGGTGTGAAAAAAAATTTTTGAATGTTTCCTTGCTTTCCAATGAAATGTAATAACCTTTCTAGGTGGTAGACTCGATACTTAGTCGTCTAGGTAGGTACCACCGCAGTGCCAGATATCGTCCCGTGAAACAGGAGGGTTATGCTCATTTGAGCTGAGGGTTGAGGGCACTGTAGCTAATAACATCTATATCATCATCAGCTCATTAAACGTCCCCACCGAGGGGCACGAGCCTACCCGTATAGGGTGATTAGGCCTTAGTCGTCCACGCGGGCCCAGAGCGGATTGGACGACTTCACACACAACCTTCGAATCTCTTCGCAGGCGTGCATGAAGGTTTCCTCACGATGTTTTCCTTCACCGTAAGAGCGTCGGATAACGTACATAGATTTTCGAAAATTCGAAAATACATTGGTACGTGTCGGGATTTGAACCTCAGCCCTCCCGGTAGGAAGGCGACAGTCCACACCACTGAGTCACCGACGCTCTAAAATATCTATATAAATAAATTAAATTGGAATTTCTGTTTATGAAATTGAAATGTCCATTATTTTATTGATTCATATGAATATATACGGTACATACGCCAATATAACAATTTTTAAAATGATTGTCGGTTTGTTTCGTGTAGTCTCGAAAACAGTTGGACCGATTTGGGCGCGACGTTTAGGTTGTTTCACTGCGGGAAATATTTTATACCGAGGGGCACAGTTTTTTTTTATACTATAACAGGCAAATGAGCAAACGGCTCATCTGATGGTAAATGTCACCGCCGCCCATGTTATCAAAAAACCGCCTAGCCAGCACTCGGCCGTTTCTATCAAAGTTGCGACCAAGTAAATCCAATTTGCGAGGATCTTTGGGGCACAAAGATGGAACCCGTTTGAATATCCCAGTTTGGGGTCAAGATGTGATACCTGTGATTTTTAATAGAGGCAGAGATCGTCGAATCCAATTAGGATGGGCAGCGTTCGGGATGTTAAGGAAGATCTTTTCGTCCAAAATACCTCAGTGTCTCAAGACGAAGGTCTTTGACCAGTGTGTGTTGCTAGTTATGACATACGGAAGCGAAACGTGGTCGCTCACTAAGGGCCTCTTGAATAGACTCAAGGTTGCTCAGCGTGCTATGGAGAGGGCTATGTTAGGTGTCTCCTACGCGATAAAATCCGAAACGATGATATCCGTAGGAGAACTAGGGTGACCGACATAGCCCAGAGGATTAGCAAGTTGAAGTGGCAGTGGGCAGGGCACATAGTGCGTAGAACCGATGGCCGATGGGGCGGGAAGGTTCTCGAGTGGCGTATACGTAACGGTAAGCGAAGCGTAGGCCGACCCCCAACAAATGGACGGATGATCTGGTTAAGGTGGGGTAGCAGATGGATGTCAACTGCAAGGGATCGGTCCGCGTGGAAATCATTAGGGGAGGCCTTCGTTCAGCAGTGGACATAATTAGGCTGTAATGATGATGATGATGATGAGAGATGACAGAGTTTATTTTGATTTAGAAAATGTCAAGGAATAACTGTGATTTTTGGCGCTGGCCGTAATTGCCAAAGCAGAAAATGTGTTAGCTAGTGTATTTGAAGAAAATATACAAAAGCGTTTGTAGAAGCGTGCACTGAATTTCATATTAAAAGACAAGTGATGATAAAAAAATAATAATTCTAATTATTTGAAGGAAGTAAGGTACATTTAGGCACATATTTTTAAGCGATTGGTATCGAAAAACGGTGGACAGATCTATGTGGCGTGCTGTTGGTCAGGCGTATGTTCAGCAGTGGACAGGAGTAGGCTGATGATAGGCTTCAAAGTAGATGTTTTACTGATTACGTGCTGAACCTAAGGCCGATGGCAGACGAGTTCTGGAGCGAAATCTATCGTTCAGCTCTGGATCGACAACTTGCGACAAGTTAGTAACTAGTGGACGTTGGATAAGAACACTATAAATACAAAATATTTTAGGTCACTAAGTACCAGCAAGTTGAAGTGGCAGTGGGCTGGTCACGTATGTCGCAGAACTGATGGCCGTTGGAGCAGACGAGTTCTGGAGTGGAGACCGCGTCTTGGCAAGCGAAGTGAAAGACGCCCGGCCCGATGGACCGACGTCTTGCGAAAGGTCACTGGTGGAGGCTGGATGACAAAAGCGGAGGACCGGGATATCTGGCGCAAAATGGGGGAGACCTATGTTCAGCAGTGGACTGCGATAGGTTGATTAGGAAGTACCAGCAAGAGGGGACTGGGCTTTGTACATACAGCAGTAGACTAAAGTCAAGTCAAAGTGAAAATCCATTTAATTAGATAAGGCTTACAAAAAGCACTTATGAACGTCAAAAAGAATACAAAAATACAATAAGAAATTTGAAATACTAAATAAAGCAACAAATTAATTTTAATACTTGGAAAAAAGCTAGACTAGACTGAAATAGGTTTATTACAAAAGATTTTCTATTATATTTTGACATCAGTTCTATAACTAGTTACTAAGTCTCACCAAATCCTTATGACATGCCAAGGTGAGATAACACTGCCCAAATTAGGTACGTAATACACTGGAGAAAGTAAAATCTAATCTGTTTGGAACTATTTAAACTTTTACTTCAGCCGTCTACGAGAATTATAGTAAAGGCATTTAGCTTTAAGGAAAGTTGTAGACATCTCCGGAGTCAGCCCGACAGGCTTTGTACTTTGCGATTGGACTGAAGTTAGTTTATTTATATTTTATTGACAAGCTTATACCGTTATTTACAAAGGGAAAATGTTATTACGAGAACAAAAATCCTTGAGAATATAAATAATTAAATAAAAAATATCCTCAGCATTAGCCTGTAATGTGGATACTAAATATCGAATAAAAATACATATATTTTTTTGTAAACAGACATGTTCATGCACTCAAATGTTTGTAGTGTCCGGAGATCAAACCCATGGTGTAAGAGCCGTCTCAACCATTACTCCAGGTGGGTTTAATAACGTCTCACATTTTTTTTAATAATTTCGTATTGTCTATAACAATTTCGTATTGTTATAGGCCTAGCTAATCTCACCCAGTAGTGATATGCTAACCAATAAACAAAGTTAATGGGAGCTACCAAAAGTGTCAGTTAAGATCGAAAACCTTTGACGACTTGTCCGATATAAAAAGTTAGGTCTGCGTAATTGTAAAAGTGCTTGGTGGCAGTTCATAGGTAGTTATATAAATATAAATATCAACTGGAATTCACACAGCGCCATCTAGCCCCAAGTAAAGCGTGAAGCCTGTATTATGAGTACTAAACAACGGATAAACAAACATATTTAATTTTTTTTTGTAAAACATAAATTTATACATAGAAACACCCAGACACAAATAATTGTACTGCCCGGGGATCGAACCCGAAACCCTTGGTGTAGCAGCCGACGTCTCAACCGCTACACCAAAAGTTACTCAGCTTGCAACGTTATTCCAGGCAGTTATATTCCCGCCGTCCCAGTCTATTAACACTTTGCAACTTAGTGTACTTCATATTAAAATAGAATGAAATATTTCAACCACAAACACAAATTCGGATATGATATGATGATCATTAGTGCATTAATACGTTCCCTCCGAGGTGCACGCACCTAACCATATAGAGTATGTAGGCCTTAGTCGTCCACGTGGGCCACGCACTGGACGACTTTACGCATAAACTGTGAATTTCTTCGTCGGCTTGCGAAGTTCCTCACGTTTTCTTAACCGTAAGAGCGTCGGATATACGTACATGATATTTCGAAAATTCGGACATCAATGAGCCACCGACGCTCTGAAAATTCCGATATGAATCAGCCGAAACACAAAACAGAAAACGCAAAGAATTCCTTCGAAATCTAATCCCAAATAGTTTGTGCCGTCCATCGGCTGGTATTGATTTCACATGCTTACAGCTATTGTTGTCTGTGTCATTTGCAATACCATTCATGGGATCCTTTACAAGACAGCCTTCGATCGTTCCGAGGGAAGCCCCTACTATGTCCATTCTTTATATTTACTTTTATTTTGATGGATAGTTTTGATCAATTTAAAGGAAACGTTCTCTTTTAAGTGTTTTTACCCATTCAATCTCGAGTTAAGAATAACACATTGCAAACAATGCATGCTCAAACTTTTTAAATTGTGGAAATTAACAAGTTTGAGCAAGAAACATATGTTTTTAGTATTGGTTTTCGTAACTATGCGATACAACGATACGAAGCCTTATAAATTTTGCTTGTGAAATCTAATAGCCTATGTTCAATGTAATAGCAAATAACTATTTTGTCAATCACTTCTAACTTTAAGGATTTTATTCCGTCTTTTTAGATTAAAAAAACCCAAACAAGTATGAGCAACAGAGAAAGAAAAACTTTCATTTCATCCTCACTTAAAAAATATGAGATAGCAGCAAAGCGTGCAAACGATGAGTAATCTGCTTTT
Organism: Leucinodes orbonalis; assembly: GCA_019425675.1. Lineage (NCBI taxonomy): Eukaryota > Metazoa > Arthropoda > Insecta > Lepidoptera > Crambidae > Leucinodes > Leucinodes orbonalis. The sequence continues at coordinate 17,005 of PQWD01008337.1, read as the reverse complement.
CTTGCTAAGGATGACAAAAAATTATTTTAGCAAAATTTGGGGCGAGCTCGGTCTATTACTTATCAAGAAATACGCATCGCTAGAGCAATGTCACATTGTGCTCACAAATTGATATAAAATGTCTAACAGTGTGTATGGTGGAAGCTACAAGCGGAAGCGTTTACATTAAGAAATCTCAACAACATATCTGACTTAAAAAATCAACGCGACTAGATGGCGTTAAGACTCATTTTTCCATAAACTAGAGATTATGCGGCGCTGTACCCTGATATACTAGTCATAGTTTTTTGTACCAAAGTGTACATACATTTGAGAAAGACTGTTCTCTATTGTTGCTATTGGTACCGAAACTTCAACTTCTTTCTACAATTTTTTTGTGACACTAAGTTTACAGGACGGTCAGGACGCTTATCCGATGTTAAGTGATACGCCTGGATATGAAGGAGGGGCATTAAAGGAAAATTAACAAGTGATAGACAGTTATTATTTTCTATCAATGCCACACTGCGCCCGTCATCCGAGATAACAGATGTTAGGTCTTTTAAGTATACCCGGTAACTTTACTAGCTACAGTGCCCTCATCCCTTAACACAGATAAGACTTCTTCTTCATGGGAAGATAGCTAGCACTGCGAGATTTCTTGACATATATGACATAGGAACCTTTAAGAAAAAGAGCATATTCCTTCCTTAAATCAAGCAACGCACCGGTGGCATTTCTGGTGTCACGGTTGTTCATGGGCGAGGGTGAATACTTTCCATCAGGTGTCTCCCTTGCTCGTTTGCATCCTATAACATATAAAAAACGTAACGACTAACACGTCTGTTGATTGTTCCACACCGTACATAGATTAAAGATAGAAACAAAATTGAAGATTCACCGTTGATTCCATGCCTAGAAAAGAATGTAGGCTATTGCTCCCAGCTCCAACCTTAGAATGGTACTCTTAAAAATTCTTTAACAAATTACCCTTGTGTTGCGTCCAATATGCCTATAGTCATGTTATGTGTTGTGTTCTGTCACTTGCGCCCTGAATCAGCACGTTATAGGCTGGTTTTAAATACAATCTAACAACCGCTTATGCCTTGGACCCTCCGTTAGAATCCGTGACGCCTAACCAGAAGATTTATCATTATCGCAGCATAGACGCGCGAGCCAGTCGTGTGCGAAATGGAGAACGCGCTCTGCCAGCATCGGTGATCACTTGTATAGAAAACTGTCGTGAGCAGAAAACTTGTGACACAACAATAATGAGCCAATTAAAGCACTTTTGTGAACGGGGTTGTGTTGATGCCATTTTATAAAAAAAGAGTAACTACTGAGTTTCTTGCTGGATTCTTCTCAGTGGAAAACTGCCGTCCGAAACAGTAGCAGCTTCATTTGACCTAAGCTGAATAAACACTTTTTCATTTTCATTAATTTAATATACAAGCGATTCACTCCCAGCATTGCATGGGTATTCCAACTTTTTTTAAACTAATGTTTCATTATAACTTTAAAATCAAATAAAGTCTATGTTACTCAGGGTGGATGTAGCTTTCATCGCTTTCTCACGATGTTTTCCTTCACCGTAAGAGCGTCGGACAAACGTACATATCATTTCAAAAATACATTGGCACGTAGCGGGATTTGAACCTGCATCCTACAGATCGGAAGGTAACAGTCTACACCAATGAGCCACTGACGCTCACAATAAACAGCACAATAATAATAATACATTGTGGCTTGCTGTTACGGAACCATATTATTCTTTGGATTTGACGGTTTAAGGCCCGTATTCTAGAACGAGACTCAACGTAGATCTTTATTTAAATAGAGTTAGAAAGGGATGCCGCTATTTATATAGCCCTTTCTAACTTTATTTAAGTAAAAATATTTGTTCGAGAATTCAGGCCTAAGAATATGTATCAATTAGGTTTTAATAAAGAAATTTTGACTTCAAAGCTTCAAGTAATAGGTGGGTGGGTTATTTATGGGATGTGGTAGAAGCTGATTGGCAATTTATTGATGTACATTGATTGATGGTGAATTTGCGTGTGCAACCACCTACTTATCAGATTAACGTGTAACAACTACAACATTGCCGACCGACTTGGTAGGTGGACGTTTTGATTTGAAGCTGAAAAACTCACTTTTCGATTTACAGCACCACACACATTGAAATAATATCCGCATACACACACAGTGTTATATTGCCCCAATTTATGTTATGAGTTTAAGTGTGGGAACTAAAAATGTAAACTTTATTTTAGTCATACACTTTTGTTTTAAATAAATACACTCTTACGCGTACATATTTTAAAAAGGCAGGCAACGCATTTCTGGGACTGAGGTTTTGCAAATTTCCATGGGTGGCGGTGTCACTACCATCAGGTGAACGTATGCGCGCCGTAGGTGGTAGACTAGGTACTGAGNATTTATATTCAACTGTAATTATGTATTATCAAATACAGATATAGATCTGGGAATATTGGTTAACGCTATGGGCACCGACAATTCTTTCTTTCTTTATATTATATTATATTTTTCAAAGTGTTTAAGACAGTCAGGATGCTCACCTGATGGTAAGTGATACACCTCGCCATGACATAGTGGTATTGAAAGAAAATTTGCAACTGATAGACGATTTTTGTTCTCCATCAATGCTACACTGCGCTTGCCACCTGAGACAACAGTTAGTTATCATTAATTTTAACTGGTGAAACGGCAATTTGGTAAAACTTACCAATGCGTTTTCGAATTTTCGAAAATATATGTACGTTATCCGACGCTCTTACGGTGAAGGAAAACATCGTGAGGAAACCTTCATGCACGCCTGCGAAGTAATTCAAAGGTTGTGCGTGAAGTCGTCCAACCCGCACTGGGCCCGCGTGGACGCAGCCCCTAATCACCCTATACGGGTAGGCTCGTGCCCCTCGGTGGGGACGTTTAATGAGCTGATGATGATGATGAGGTAATTTAGCGACTATTTATTGCTAGTGTTTAGTGTTGTTTGGAGTGTCTCTTGCCGCATCTTTTCTATCTATCGCAGTACAAAGGTCTTTTCCATATTGCGCCAAAATCCCGGTCCTCAGCGTTTCTCATTTAATTGTTCCTGATACTTTTTAAATAACAGTCGTATCGTGATAAATAAATAAATTTATCAATAACCCCAAATTGGGACAATAATGTAGTATTTCTGTTTACGGCTAAGTGAAACTAGAGAAAGGCGGAACTTCGATACAAAATACAAAATATTTTTTTCAAAATAATTACCACACAAGAGGCGGCTCAGTTAATCATAGGGTCTTTGCATTTTTACACAAATTAACACCGTCGTATATCACGGGCGGTCGTTATTCTGTTGCTACGTACTTGCTGCCATCCCCTCACTAGTGATGTTAGGGGACACGTTCATCTTATCGATAAATAATAAATGTCCAAAATAATCCCTATATATAATATATAGCTAAAAACCTGTTTTTGCTTTCTGACCATAAAATGACATTTTTACTAACTATGGAACTTCGAAAATAAAGTTTTATAATTATTCATAATAATGAATATACTCAGACACTCACACAACTAGTCCTTAACTACGAGCGAACAGTAAACCTGTAATATGGGTATAAAACAACTGATGAACATAGTCATATACTTTTTGTAACTATATATTTTATTGTAAGTACATATGATACAAAGACATTAACAGACATGATCATACACACAAATATTTGTACTGCCCGGGATTAAACCCGAAACCCTGAAATGGTATAATGAGCAGATGTGATGACACCACGTAGGAAACCTTATACACGATCTAACTTAGGTAATCACGCATTACTATCTTCATAGCCTAAGTATGTTCAATCACTGAAATTATTAGTAACGTCACGTTGAGCTTCATAGCCCTTTACCATATTAAACGCGTAACGAGGTTATGCTAATGTAAGTACTGTTTCCTAATTAGGCATGAGATTCTCTTTGTAGACGTTATGATTTTATGTTGACAATAGAAATTCGACAATAACAATTGAGCGAGCTATCCTTGGAGTTTCACTTCGGGATTGGATCAGAAAATATAATATACAGTTCGCCGGATGAGTATATTGAAGTGGGCTGATCACGTATGTCGCCGAAATGATTGGCGTTGGAACAGACCAATTCTAGAGTGGAGACCGCGTCTTGGTAAGCATAGCGTAGGACATCCTCTGGCCTGAAGGACCAAGGACTTGCAAAAGGTTGCTGATGGAAACCTTAAATGAAAAGCGGAGATCCAGGCGAAAGAATAAGCAAGCTGAAGTGGCAGTGGGCTGGACATATCTGTCGCAGAACCGATAACCGTTGGGGCAAGCGTGTTCTGGAGTGGAGACCACGTCTTGGAAAGCGTAGTGTGGGGCGACCTCCAACAAGATGGAGTGATGACATCCGTAAAACGGCCGGTAACAGTTGGCATCGGAAAACGGTAGATATATATGTGGCGTGCTATTGGAGAAGCCTATGTTCAGCAGTGGACAGGAGTAGGCTGATGATGATGATGATGATGGAGGTCCAGGACGGAATGGGTTACCTTGTAGGTTGTTGTGAGAGAATAGAAATGTGGTATCTGCATCAACAATAAACTATGTATTCATCAGTAAAACAAATGATTTTTTATTTTATTTATCAGTCTCAGATATACCACAATATAATTTCTGCCTTATTTTACCAAAAAGGTTTAATTCTAACTAAATAAATTGAAGTGTCAGAAAAAACATTTATTGTTGTATAAATAGTGTACGAGCATCAGTGGCTCATTGGTGTGGACTGTAGCTTATCGACCTGCAGATTGCAGGTTTAAATCCCGCCACATACCCAACTTTTGGCTTATGTGTGAAGTCATCCAATCCGCACTGGGCCCACGTGGACGACTAAGGCCTAATCACCATATACGGGTAGGATCATGCCCCTCGGTGGGTACGTTTAATGAGCTGATGATGATGATAAAATAAGTTAGTAAACATGCGGTAAATGATATCAGTACACCTTTAATTCCGAAAAGGTGAAGTAACTAACATTTACGTATTTAATAACTAGTTAACAAAACTATCGACAACTATGAATATCGATACAATAGCAACACTAGCACTGCTGCAGTGAGGCTATTATCTTTAAGGTCAGTACTGAAATAGCTGTAATTGAAACGCCTACTGGCTGAGATATTTCGTGTTCGAACTTTTGTTGAAGGCATAAATAATAGTACAAATTATAGCAGGATTGACCTAGACTTTGCACGCTAGAGAATTCTATGGAGCGCTAGGTCTTTAGTAACCATTTCAAAACGACTTCAAAAAGGAGGTTCTCAGTTTGTCCTGTTAGTATGTATGTATGTAAGTATGTTTGTACGCGATTATATATTTTTTTGTATTGTTATGTTATGTTATCTAATCGGCTCACTTCGTGAAACCAATTTAAACGAGGAGCTTGTGTTTTTGATTCTAAACAACGGATAAATCATTATTTGTTAACATACATTTTATTCATAGAAATACCTAGATATTTCTATGTATCAAATGTTTTGGCATACGAATTTTTGTACACTCGGGGATCGAACCCTTGATACAATAGCTGACATCTAAACCACTACACCACATGCGTAAATAATAATTCTATAGTACATTTTAAGCTGAATATATTTTATTTATCTACTTATATTTATTTAGTATTTTTCTAGTTTTATAAATGTCAAATATTTAACGTCGGCGTCGGTGGCTCAATGAGCGTCGGTGACTCATTGGTGTGGACTGTTGCCCTCCTACCGGGAGGGCTGAGGTTCAAATCACGCCACGTACCAATGTATTTTCGATTTTTCGAAAATATATGTACGTTATCCGACGCTCTTACGGTAAAGGAAAACATCGTGAGGAAACCTGCGCACGCCTGCGAAGAGATTTAAAGGTTTTGCGTGAAGTCGTCTAACCCGCACTGGGCCCGTTTAAGGCTGAGAGCCATCTGCGCTCGCCACTTGCCCGGTGAAGCTGTAAAGGCCATTGCGGCCAACAGCAGTAGTCAGTTCGAAAAAAAAAAAAAAAACCGCACTGGGCCCGCGTGGACAACTAAGGCCTAATCACTCTTTACGGGTAGGCTCGTGCCCCTTAGTGGGTACGATAAATGAGCTGATGATGATGATTTAACAAGGCTGTAATGTGTAGTTTCCCTTGCTTCGTTGTCATTTATTCTATAACTGTATAAATACATATAATTGTTTTACTCAAACATTTTCTTTAAACTCTACGACATCATTCAATTGTAAACACGACGCTATATCTTAACTGACACGCACACTTTTCCTTTCTCCATATCACAGCAATCAAATGGATAGCGAAGATTGGATTCGATTCCCCGTTTGGCAGATTTATTGGTCGTAAAACAAGCCTAGAACAATGGTCTATTAACAACTAAAACGTAGATAGGCAACAATGTAGCCTTAATTGTAGATCAACATACCTTGTAAGGGAAATGGGACCGGTGGTATTTAGTGAAAATCGTGAGAAATAAGTCACTACAAGCTAAACATAAGTCGGACTCACGCTAAAAGTAATGAAATAAATCCCTTAAAAAAACTTTATTTATGTTTGAATTATGTAATATGGAAAACTATGAAATAAAATAAATCAAAGTTTCAATTTCAAGCGTAGGACGCTCTCCGGCCCAAGATTTGACGACCCATTTGGTGTAGCGGTTGAAACGTCGGGTACTATACCCAGGGGTTCCGGGTTTGTTTTCATAAACATGTCCGTTTGTATTGGTCTGCGTATTTACTATGTTTATATGTAAGAATTTACAAAAAAATATATATAAGTATGTTTATTACTGGTTTAGTACACGTAATACAAGCTTCCACTTCACTAGATGGCGTTGTGTGAATGTCAGTGGATATTTATTTGTTAATTTATAGACTGACTACTTGCGAAAGGTTGCTAGTGGAAGCTAGATGAGGAAAGCGAACCAGGATACAGGATGCAAAATGGGGGAGACCTATGTCCAGAATTGGACTGCAATAGGTTCAAGTGGCAGTGGGCTGGTCACGTATGTCGCAGAACCGATGGTCGTTGGAACAGACGAACTCTGGAGTGGAAACCGCGTCTCGGCAAGTGTAGCATAGGTCGCCCTCCGGCCCGATGGACCGACGACTTGCGAAAGGTCACTGGTGGCGGCTGGATGAGGAAAGCGGAGACCGGGATATCTGGCGCAAATTGGGGGAGACCTATGTCGAGCAGTAGACTGCGATAGGTTAAGAAAGAGAGAGAGGTTAAAGAAAAAGAGAGTACATGCATGTATGCTGTATGTTTGATGACCCATTTGGTGCTGCGGTTGGAAGGTCGACTGCAACACTAAGGGTTCCGGGTTCGATGCCCGGGCGGTACAAATATTTGTGTGCATGAACATGTCTGTTTGTAATGGTCTGGGTGTTTTATATGTATAATATGTATGTATTTACAAAAAAAAATGTATATTAGTTTGTTTATCCGTTGTTTAGTACTCATAATACAGACTTCACGCTTAACTTGGGGCTAGATGGCACTGTGTGAATGTCAGTGGATATTTATTTATGCGTGGACACATTTAAGTGTACAAATTTGTTGCAATTATGTGTGTGTGACAGACGGGCATCAAAAACTGATTTACATACTAAGCGTTTAAGTTATATCACACCAGGATTGTTGCACAAGATGGCGGATAATGATAGACACAATAATGCGGTTATCTGTTGTGCAAATTTTGGACATGAGTCGTGACACTTATGCCCTAGTTATTTGGCGCACAGTGGTAATAAATTGCGGGCTTGATCTCCGGTAAGTTTCTAGACTGAACTTACTGAAACACGAACGCTCAATTGGAGAGATGGTAGGCAACAACTTTTGGCTTTCACATACGGTATATAGTCTTATTTACTATTTAAACAAAGAGCTTTATATATTATTATCAACTGTGAGTATTTACTTTTATTTAACTTATATTTCAATAACTTATTAAAAGAAAGAAAATACATTATTTGACCAAATTAACATTAAAAACAAGAACAATTCAAAACATTAAACCGAATGAATGATCGATCGTTTTCGTCATGGCGACCACTTCGACGCCTAAACAAAAAAATAAATAACATTAAGAAACAAAAAACAATGTGAAAAGAAAAAAAGCAAATCATTTATACCTATAAAAAGATATTTTTTTAAATAAAATAATGTATGCGTTCAAAGGGCCCTGTCCAGCATTTACTATAAAAACAAAGAACTTCAAAGTGATATAACAATTCTATTTATCTCGTTTCTCGAACAATTGAAGCATTTTCTGTGCCAGCAAACATAACATTGATCTTTTAAGAACGAAATGTAGACAATTTCTTTGAAAAAGTAATAATGTAATTCTATAATCCGATTACAAATATCTTTTGTTCTTTCGTAGCCTTAAAAGGATGAAAATTGGCAGATTTGGCGTTTTGTGAAAAAAAATTATCTATGGTCTATATATTCTTCCAGTTAATACATTGTTTTATTTGGATTCTCATCAGAGCTACAACACGATACAATCAACGTCCATTAATTTACAATCAGGATACAGGAAGTAGGTAGAGGTTTACCAAATTGAAATATTGATTTGCATCGCATGCAGCTAACCTAAATATATGTATGTAAAAATTGCAATATTAATAAAAGCTCATGTGCCCACCGAGGGCACGAGCCTACCCGTAAAGGATGTATAGGCCTTAACTCGTGGCTTAGTGCAGTTTAGTCGACTTCACGCCTTTGAATCTCTTAGCCAATGCCTTGATTCTCTTAGAAAACATCGTGAGGAAACTTGCGCACGCCTGCGCAAGTTTCCTCACGATGTTTTCCTCACCATGAGAGTTCGGATGATCAAAAATTATATTTATTATAAATTTTTTTTTAGGGCCATCTAGCCCCAAGTTAAGCGTTAAGCCATTATACAACTAAACAACGGATAAACATATTTATATATATATATATATATTATATATTAATATTTATATTATATATATGTATGTTATCCGTTGTTTTATATATATATATATATATATATTATATATATATATATATATTATTATATATATAATATATATATAATAATATATATATATATATATATATATATATATTTGTTTTTAATTATATATTTGTAAATACGTACATATTATACGTATAAAACACCCAGACCATTATAAACAGACATGTTCATGCACACAAATGTTTGTATTGCCCGGGATCGAACCCGGAACCCTTGGTGTTGCGGCCGACCTCTCAACCGCACCACCAAACAGGTCGTCAAATTAAAAAAATAAAAATAATATTTGCTATTATTATTCCGAATCTGAACGTGTTAGATCTCCAGCATATGGCCTTCAAAGCTCTAATCGCGCTACATCAAGGCTGTTTTCACGCCTATTTCCTAATTTCATTGGCCACAGTTTAAAGCGGCCCATGAAATTCCGTGCACATCCAACCTTCTGGGGCCTTTATCAAATTGCCCTACAGAAAAAGCAAGAGAAGTGATACGTGACCCGGATACCAAAACTGAAGGCGTGAAGATAAGTCAGAAAAATGTGAGCAGATAAATCTTAGATTATGTTTCTATGTATGATTATAACAGGTTTTATTAACGCGACTGATGGTGAGATTTATATTTATTTAAATAAATAATAAAATAAATGTCCACAGACATACACACAGCGCTATCTAGCCCCAAGCTTTATTGGTATTAAACAACGGATACTAATATACATTTTTGTAAATAATTACATAATATAAAACAGTAATTACTGAAATATTATGCTGAAAGGAGCTTCATTTGTCAATCATAAGTGTATTTAAGGACCTACCTACCTCAATTGAATAAAGACTTTCTAAATTTGATATGAAATATAGTTTGAGACCCCAAAAAGCCAAAAACACCCTAGTTTAGTTTTACTAGTATAATATTAAAAAAAAATACTGAAATAACAGTATACGAATCCATGGCATCAAACGAAACCGTTAGAGAAAAGCAGCTCAGCGCGCTCGATTTGCGAGGATTTCGGCAAACATGGCGTCGCAGTGAATTGTCGTGTTGCTCGAAAAAACGACCACTTGCAACTGGTAATTATTTTAATCACATCTCTGTGGTGTCAGGGCAGTTAAAAATGTTCATGCTTGGTTCTAAAGCTGGGTATTTTAAGCAATCGAGCAGGTAGAACATTTTATGGTAGCTAACTGCAACTGTTGCTTATAATACAAATATAAAAGAGCTTACGAATAAAGCTCACTCGATTCCTGTCAGGCTATATTTGAAATATTTTTTTTATTTAACTTTTAAACTTAGTTTTTAGACTGACTGACATAGTGATCTATCAAGGCACAGCCCAAACTACTGAACGGATCGGGATAAAATGTAGCATGTTGGCAGATGTTATGGCGTAGGCATCCGTTAGGAAAGGATTTGAATATTTCTAACCCCAAGTGGATAAAATTAAAAATCATTAAAGTGGTTTGCAATTTTGTATGCATAAAGCTACTATGACATGGGGGTTACGCCATCTCTTGAAACTGTGTTACAATTATATTACTTCGTCTTTTCTGGTACAAAAATGTTGAGGTGTCATTATAACAATACTGTTTTAAGAGATTATGGTTGCCTACAAACAAAGTACTCTTAGTGTTCAATTTCGAATTCATAGTAGAGAGGACTGTGCGGGAAATCCTCCGTGATCGAATGGCCCAGAGCACTCTCTGTAACTATGCATTTTTGGTCCCGCGAGAACACCTTGCCTAATGAGAGAACTGACAAACAATTGTTTTGCTGCAGTTTTATAAAAAAACTAAAATACGGTAGATGATAACCGAGATTTTTTTGATACTACACTCAAATATAAATTGTATGGTGACAGAATATTTCGTGAAATTGTGCAGATTTTTTTACGGTGCCATGGATGTATAAAAATATACGTCCATGATTGGTGCATGAGTAAACACAGTTTAGGCCACGTACATGACCAAGTAAAAGCTTCGGTGGCTCATTGGTGTGGACTATTGCGTTCTGATCTGGAGGATGCAGGTTCAATCCAGCCACGTACCAATGTCTTTTATGAATTATCGAAATTATATGTACGTTTATCCGACGGTATAATGGTGAAGAAAAACATCGTGAGAAAACCTGTTCACGCCTGCGATTCAAAGGTTGTGCGTAAAGTCGTCCAACCCGCACCGGGCTCGCGTGGACGACTAAGGCCTAATCACCCACGAACGGCTAGGTTCGTGCCCCTCGGTGGGCCCGATTAATGAGCTGATGATGATGAACCATACTTATTTGAGTTGGAGTAGAAAATAAGAATTAAAAATTATAAATAAAAAAAAATCTAAACAGACGACTCGCCGAGTCTACCACCTAATACATAGTACATTATTCCTGAAAATACCTGTAATTTTTTACCCTGAGCACGAATGATACATAAACATTGAATAACAAACCTTAAAATTATTACTATTTAAGTTCACATTACATTTATCAGAATCCGTTACCACATGATTTCAATCTGGCAAACAGTATGATTTATTATAGGGCGTTAAATGTTAATATTAGTTGCAAATATCATCGCACACGATGATAACAGGATACTGTACCGTGCGGTAATGACTTTACGTTACATGATACGTTATGGTCAAGTTACCGGAAGCAGCGTTTTTATCTATCATTTATTTATTGAATGATATAAAAAGTATAGATTCGTGATATGCTCACAAAATAATCGAAAAAAGTGTTCCGAATGCAGCGACAGCACACATACACAATATATTTCGAATGAGCGTATATTTACCTACACAAAGCCTACAAATTTCTTTGGCGGTTCGTTTTTGAGGCACGGGTGGCGTATCTACCTTTATATATACAGAATATCATTGTTTTTTAATCATTTATTGGTACACAAAATAGCGTTACTACACTATCTACGCTAGATACTCGTAACATTTAAGGCATATGATCAGTTTCAACACCAGGGGCTACTTAACCCTGAAAGCCAAAATTACTGACTTCAGGTAATTTGACATATATAAAGAGCATCGGTGGCTCAGTGGTGTGGACTGTCGCCTCCTACCGGCCGGGCTGAGGTTCAATCCGACACGTACCAATGTATTTTCGAAAATATATGTACATTATCCGACGCTCTTACGGTGAAGGAAAACATCGTGAGGAAACCTTCATGCACGCCTGCGAAGAGATTCGAAGGTTGTGTGTGAAGTCGTCCAATCCGCACTGGGCCCGCGTGGACGACTAAGGCCTAATCACCCTATACGGGTAGGCTCGTGCCCCTCGGTGGGGACGTTTTATGAGCTGATGATGAAGGGTTAAGTATAAATATATTCTGATTAACGCTTACACTAAATTAACAGAAATGTCATTCAGAAATAATATGGGCTCGTACTCGTTATAAATATACCTAAACAAAAAACCTTGTGAAGAGGATAACACGTTGCAAAAAATACTCAAAACTTATTGATTTTTACTTGCACCAATCACTGGGCAAGTTATTACCATATAGATATGTATAAAATCACTTTTCATTGATAAGCCGTGCTATACAGGGATAAAAATAAAAGCAAATTTAGGGGCTATTCCAGTGGCACTCGGTTTAAAATTGTTTGTGGTATTGAATAAACAACAATGTTATTGAAGGAGAAACTCTGGTCAAATGGAGTCGTGTTTGCTGATATAGAGCAATATTATTGTAAAAATAACTTTTGATAAATATAATGTACAGTAAATTTTTACTTTAATTACTTACGATCTGGAAATGACCCTTATTATTTAATTCTTCTTCGCTTAGTGTAAAATGTTTTTTTCAATCATCATCATCAGCTCATTAAACGTCCCCACCGAGAGGCACGAGCCTGCCTGTATAGGGTGATTAGGCCTTAGTCATCCACGCGGGCCCAGTGCGGATTGGACGACTTCACACACAACCTTCGAATCTCTTCGCAGGCGTGCATGAAGGTTTCCTCGCGATGTTTTCCTTCACCGTAAGAGCGTCGGATAACGTACATATATTTTCGAAAATTCGAAAATACATTTATTTATTTATTTAACAAATTATGCACACACAGAAAAGACAAAACACAATAAACATGGAAAAGTACGTACAAAGGCACAGCTTATTTCACAATGAAATTTCTTCCAGCTGGCCAAAACAAAGTAAGAAAAGTAGGCAAGTGTGTACTAATAATAAAATAAAAATACACATTTTTGAAATATATATATATGATTATGGATAAATACATAACTTATAAAAAAAATATATAAGCACCCTTTACATTGGTACGTGTCGGGATTTGAACCTCAGCCCTCCCGGTAGGAAGGCGACAGTCCACACCACTGAGCCCCGACGCTCTTCATCATTATTTTTGAAATCATAAATATTGAAAATAGCTGATCGTTCATGTTACCTGAACTGTCAGTCTTCTCTTAAATAATAGTTTTAAATAGAAACAAATTGTGTTTTCTGGATCAAAAATACCACAAAACAACCGTAACTAGGTGGTAGGCTCGAAACTGAGTCATCTAGATAGTAATTCAAAGCAGTGCCATACATAGTGCCGTGAAAAGAAATAAAATACATTCTGTGTTTCAGATAGCATAGTAGCTAGGTAAATCGTCTCGGGTGTTGAATGTATTATAATAAATTGAAAGCCTAAAGTTTTATTTTAACAAAGCATGTGTAATGAGTAGTCCTCTTGAAGCTTGCTGGTTGTTTTGTTAATAATAAATATTAACTGACATTCACACAGTGCTATCTGGCCCCAAACTAATCATTAACCTATCATATTGATATTAAATGACTTATAAACGTACTCATACGTATTAAAACACAATTGATTGTAATGCCCTGAGATTAAACCTGGAACCCTTGGTGTAGTACCTGACGTCTCGTCCCAACAATTACACCAAATAAGTCGTCAAAATAATTGTCCTTCTCCTTTATTATATCTTTACAATATTATTTTTTGTTCGTAATTATATTATAATATTAATAATAATGGACAGAAAGGGAGACATTACAGAAGGCCAGTTTTTGTTTGTTTTAAGTTAATTACGTGTTATATAACTCGGAAAAGAACAAATCTTTTCCGTGTTCAGAAATATGATATATATGAAGACACTAGTAAATGAATAAATGATCTACTGGTAGGTCGCTTATGTATGTATGAGAAAACTAAATCCTATTTCATTCTCTCTTGGAATGGTAATATCATTCTGCCCTGAGATGTTTTGGAACATTCTCATGTAACATAATCATATCAGAAATATCTCAGAGTTATTATATCAGTTTGTATAGTGATATATTTATTTCTTAGAAGCTTGTGGTTCTTATTTTTCGACCCATTTAGTGTAATGGTTGAGACGTCGGCTATTTCACCAAGAGTTCCGGGCTCAAACTCTGGGCATTACAAATATTTGTGTGCATGAACATGTCTCTTTGTAATGATCTGGGTATTTCTATTCTTATCATTTATTTAGTACCCTAACTACAAGCTCCTCGTTTAATATGGGGCTAGATGGCACTGTACCACTGTACTATACTTACCATCAGGTGAGCGTCCTGACCGTTTTGTACACCTTATTAAAAAAGCAACTTCAATGTAATTGTTTTAAATGGTTATTGTGTAGTAGAATAAAATGACGTATCAATAAAAATCCAAATGAAACATAACGATTGAGTGGACAATTTTACTATTAAGATACAATAAAGTTCCTAATATACTACCCTGAGGCACACCCAAAGCACTAAGATAACTTTTTTCTATCTGTCATGAATTCCTTATCTAGAGCTCGATAAACTTTACTGGAAAGCTCTAACTAATCGAAGCTTTGATCAAGCAACGAAGTTTGCCAATTAGATTCGCAATCATGATATTAGGTATCTATAATTTACACATATAAAACTGTAATATAATGTAGCTCAGGATTAGAACGTAAATAAATTATCAGATCAAATTCAGCAGTTTTTTTTTATTGTTCAGTTGGCATTGAACATTGCGAAAAGTTGCATGACTTGTATGATCAGTAACCGAATAACTAAATTATTCAATCTACCTAATGTATCAATTTGTTTTCATTGCATTTACAGCTTTACAGCATTTTCCAAAACTTTCCAGCCTTGAAAAGATCCCTAAAATTCAAAGACAATGTTTCGTATTTATTCAAACAAATGTATTCAAACAAATGTATTTATTAAAAAGAACATTACATTAACAAAGGTTTCCCTGGTCCCCACACTAGGCTAAGCCTGTCCTGTGAGGAACATCAAACGATATCCAAAATAACATTTTGAGCACTAGTACATACATCATTCTTATAAAGTGCACAGAGATCCAGTGTAGATTAGCATTATCAAAACATAAGAAATATAAATTAAATTAAAAATTAATTTTAGACATAATAATTATTCATTAGATATAAATTTTTTTATTAAAAATCATTATTAAGGAACAACATGGGCAACGTTCAAGTAGATGTGTGTTAATGTGAGTGTAAAAGAGAATGTGTAGGTGTGTGTGTGTATGTGTGAATGGATTGTATGTGTAGTAGATTAATTTAAAGGCTTTAGCAGGTCTTCCACCTCATTATAACTCCACTTAAGTAACTTTTTTGTCAATAACCGCTTTGCTTGAGAAACAGAGAGGCCTTCAAAGTTGTACATTTTAACCAGCTTATTATAAATATGGGGGAAAAGGAATCGACCAAAGCGATGGGAAAAGGATGTTTGTGTGCTAGGCACAGGAATTTTGAAAACCCTCCTTTTAAGTAGCTCCCCATATTCATCCAACCCAATAACCGTTTTATGGGTATGTATTACAGCCCTTAGCAAAAACAACCTCCTCACGCTAAGTACCTCGGCTTCGTCATACAAATCTTCAGTAGAGTATAGGCGAGATTTAAATAGAGCAACCTTTAAGACGGCTCTCTGTGCCCTTTCTAAGGAGATAAGATAAGACTGAGCGGCACCTCCCCAGGCAAGAATACAGTAATTAATAATTGACTGACATAAAGCCAAATAGACTGTCTTCAGCATTTTTCCATCAGTCGAGTCTCTTAGGTTTTTCATGACGTGTATTACTTTCCTTACACGACCAGACATTTGCAAGATATGTTCTTTAAAAGATAATTTTTCGTCCATTACAACACCGAGATATTTCAGAGACTCAGCCCTCCCAATACAGGTACAATTACACTGTAGCTGATTTTCCTCCTGACAGCTGTGCACTTTCAAGAGATTGAGACAGTTTGTGGGTGACGAGGCAGCAGTCTTATGAAAACAAAGGAACTTGGTTTTGATAGTATTGAGAGTTAAGACGTTATTACTCACTATCATCCTCATACCATTTTCCGTTCTTTGACGAACTAGTTCCCAAGTCTCATCATAAAAAACGATTGCTGTATCATCAGCATAGCAATAAATTTCAGCGTTCTGCAATGGAACCGAACAAACATCGTTCATATACAATATAAACAGAGTCGGTGCCAAAATGCTGCCCTGTGGTACGCCAAAATTTACACGTTGCATACTGCTCACGTGATGGCCTATTCTTAGACACTGGCTTCTGCCCGTCAAGTAACTTGTGAACCAACTGAGAGCCGCACCTCGAATTCCACGACCTTCTAGCTTTCTCAACAATATTGGTACTGATACGGTGTCAAAGGCTTTAGCGAGGTCCAAGAAGACTCCGACACAGCTACGTCCACCATCAAGATGCGAAGATACAAAATCAGTGAGAAGGGTAACTGCGTCTTCCGTTGATTTCCCTTTACGGAATCCAAACTGTTTACCTGAGATCAAATTATTGTCCTCCAGGTATGTAATTAGCCTCTTATTTATGATGCGCTCCAGCAACTTCGAAATGTTACTCGTCAGTGAAATTGGGCGGTAATTGCTAGGGTCATTCTTTGCCGCACTTTTATGTATAGGAATGACCACAGCTGCCTTCCAAGCTTTGGG
>PQWD01008336.1:0-19913 GCA_019425675.1 Leucinodes orbonalis | reverse complement strand
TATCAAAGCAGAATTTCGTAAGATTTTTTTTAAATATCGCTGTTCATTTCTATCCAGTTCACAGTAACGTCATTTCATTCTCGAAATGCGAAAGCGTAACCGTAAATTACATTTATTTATACCGAGCAGTATCTGACTTGATTTATTTCCTTTTTGTGGTACTTAGCAAGTCCACAGGGAGGTAAAATGTATACCTAAGGAAAATTAATGAAATACGTGCTAGAATCATAGGTACTTACTCGCCTTGTGTATTTGGAATTGAACTAATTTACATTTGAAATGGGCCAAACGAATGGACCGATTTATTTATTAGAGGGCTACTTGAATAGGCCAACGAGTTCAAACACGCTTGCAGTCAGCCTCAACTCTTAAGTCACATATGAGTGAACTTTGAGCGTAAAACTTGTATAGGTATGGACGTCAAAAAGCGCTTATATTTAAATTTTGGACAAATCTTTTAACATATCAACTTAAAACCACGTTTAAGCCTTATTATGAAATAAATAAAAACGGTGGCTATCAAACAAAAATGACTCAATAATAAATAGCTGTCAATTTAACGGTTAAAGAATTGGAAATTTAGTCATTCTTTTCTGTAACGCACCCTACATCTTCATCAGCCTATAACGACCCACTGCAGGGCACAGGCTTTCCTGTAACCATGAGGAGATTGGACCATTACCCACCACACTGGCCTAATGCGGATTGCCAAACGTTCCCCTTCTAAGCAGGGAAATCATCTTTCTTTTGTTTGTTTCAAAGTTTTAACCAAACTGGGAATAATCGCACAAAGTGTCGTTTACCCCCGGGATTCGAACAAACGACCTCCAGGTCATGCAGCGATCTAAGCCGAATGTTGTACCCACTAATCCACGAAGGGAGTTATCTGAAACACAATAGTGATAAATACTATGCTCCAAACTGCTTGGTTTCTTTCATAGTGCAGTTACCTGTTTTTTCCGCCACAGCAGTTTTGTTCATCAAACAAGCGATACATACTTAATAATATAATCTAAAGTTTGACAACCAAGATAAGCCCCATGAAAGCTTTGATTTTAAAGCATTTGTACTAGGTGGTAGACCCGGTACTGAGTCGACTAGGTAGGTACCACCGAAGTGCCAGATATCGTCCCGTGAAATAGGAGTGTTTTGTACTTCTGTGTTTCAGGATAAAGGCTGATGTTAGGGGATAAGGGATAAGGGCTTGTAGCTAGTTAAATTGCCGGGCATAAAAGACATAACATCTGCTGTGTCGGGTGCATTGATGGAGAAAAATAACTGTCTATCAGTTGTTGGTCTCCATTAAAGTCGCTATGTCATGGCAAAATTTATCATTTACCACCAGAAATCACTACAAAGAAAAAAAATGAGATTATTTTCATCTGGTTTTTGAAACTTAGTGTTTAAAATATACAATTGTTTTAATTTTGTTGATCTTAAATTTTAAGCCCGATCTTCAAATGTAGCCCGGATGCACCCTGGGTGCCCTCTAAACTAGGAAATTTGAGGAAACCGAGTGGATGGGAACCTTTATCAGTACAAGAGGTTGTATCAATTAACGGGTAATGATACAACCTCTTTTGTATGTAGTACGTATAAAAACATTATATTTAAAAGTTTTGTTTTTACGAGTAACTACTTTTATGTGCGTTAAATTATTTACCACAATAATATGCAAAAAGAAATCTAATACGTATTTTATTTTATTTATTTATTTTATTAAATACAATAGTATTTCAACATAGCCCTGGCTCCCAAGATAGTAAAATAACGTGTTCAGGAGCCAGTACTTCCCCTGAAAGTATTGATTAAAATGACATAAAGTAGGTACTAATATTACACGAAAGCACTCTTTTTTGTACTACGTTAGTACAAAGAAAAAAAAATTATTAGTATATTTCACTTAACTGCCATTAGCTGCTTTGAATAATGAGCGTTTGATATATATATTCTTACAGATTCTCTGGTAGTCACCAAGAGAGAAAACGACGTCGTAATATCTACGATTTACAGTTGGTTGAACAAGCAGAGACGAGTCCCTCCCCGAGAGCCATTCCCCTTGAAAACCTTTTAATAACAGATCCTAACACACTTTCGCAAGTTTCAGAAACAACTCTGTCATAATTAATGAAATGTGAGCTTTTAATGACCATGAAATTGTCCTTTAGACGGCTATGTGGATATTTACATAATGTATTGTAGCGGAAGATAATTTTACGGCACACGTATGGAATTAATTATCTTGAAAACATCTCACTGAGTCACATTTCTCATCGTGTTAACCACTACGTCGTGTTCGTAGCGCTTTTAACAAACAAGTTGTAATCAAATAGACACTAATACATAAAGTGACATGTTTGTTACAAGCTAAGTATATCAAAGGGATAATTCTCATGTCATGAACTTTGTCTAAACATTTTAGAAGGGTCCTTAATTATTTCATATCATTATCATCTGTATCTAAATCAAACTAATATAGATGAAAAAGGTGTAAGTAGTAATGGCATTGTAATCAGTCTAAAACAACATGTCGACATGTACAGGTTAACAAGTATGTTCACATCCTAATTCGTCAATTACCAGTAAGGATGATGGATTCCAGTAAAACTTCGTGGGTGTAAAATCGATTTCAAATGGGGTCATGAAACTGTAGTACCGAAGTACCTATTTATTTTATTAAATACAATAGTATATTTCAACATAGCCCTGGCTCCCAAGATAGTAAAATAACCGTGTTTCAGGAGCCAGTACTTTCCCCTGAAAGTATTGATTAAAATGATACATAAAGTAGGTACTAAATATTACACGAAAGCACTCTTTTTTGTACTACGTTAGTACAAAGAAAAAAAAAATTATTAGTATTATTTCACTTTAACTGCCATTAGCTGCTTTGAATAAATGAGCCGTTTGATTATATTATTCTTACAGAATTCTCTGGTAGTCACCAAGAGAGAAAACGACGTCGTAATATCTACGATTTACAGGTTGGTTGAACCAAAGCAGAGACGAGTCCCTCCCCCGAGAGCCATTCCCCTTGAAAACCTTTTAATAACAGATCCTAACACACTTTCGCAAGTTTCAGAAACAACTCTGTCATAATTAATGAAATGTGAGCTTTTAATGACCATGAAATTGTCCTTTAGACGGCTATGTGGATATTTACATAATGTATTGTAGCGGGAAGATAATTTTACGGCACACGTATGGAATTAATTATCTTGAAAACATCTCACTGAGTCACATTTCTCATCGTGTTAACCACTACGTCGTGTTCGTAGCGCTTTTAACAAACAAGTTGTAATCAAAATAGACACTAATACATAAAGTGACATGTTTTGTTACAAGCTAAGTATATCAAAGGGGATAATTCTCATGTCATGAACTTTGTCTAAACATTTTTAGAAGGGTCCTTAATTATTTCATATCATTATCATCTGTATCTAAATCAAACTAATATAGATGAAAAAAGGTGTAAGTAGGTAATGGCATTGTAATCAGTCTAAAACAACATGTCGACATGTACAGGTTAACAAGTATGTTCACATCCTAATTCGTCAATTACCAGTAAGGATGATGGATTCCAGTAAAACTTCGTGGGTGTAAAATCGATTTCAAATGGGGTCATGAAACTGTAGTACCGAAGTACCTATTACACCTCGAATCATAACCGAAATATTTAAACAGAAGTTTACAAGTGGGCCAGAATATTAAATGTGACTTGGGATTAAGTTCAGTCATTCACAAATGATAAATGTTTAAGCGAATAGTTATACTGAGAATAACCTTTAGGAGCTAGTATTGCGTCACAGCATACAAAGTCGGAGTCCTTCTGTATGTTTCCTCCTTATTAAACAAATTTGAAATGAAATAGAAAAAGTTTTAACTAAGTCATTAAATTACTTTTCTACGCTTTCATTTGGTTTAAAAATGATAATTTTACGCACAATGTTGAAAAGTTTATGGGATTAAAATTTGGTGTATTTAGAATTATACACTTGCCGGTGGAACTAACTGACTTAATTAGGATTTCATTCTTTAACTTTCTTTACTAATCATCTATACGAATATTACTTAAGTATAAAGCTGAAGAGTTTGTTTGTTTGAACGCGCAAATCTCAGGAACTACTGGTTCGATTTGAAAAATTCTTTCAGTGTTAGATAGCTATAGGCTATATATCATCACGCTACGAGCAACAGAAGCGGAGCAGCAATGAAGAATGTTTCAAAATCGGGGGGTTTTTTCATACTTGTCATACTTGGAGTTTGCGCTGCGTACGCTGCGTAAATGGTTAAGGTTTCGCAAAAGTCATGTCTCTTCTCTCTCTCTTCAACCTATTGCAGTCCACTGCTGGACATAGGTCTCCCCCATTTTGCGCCAGACATCCCGGTCCTCCGCCTTGGTGGAAGCTAGATGAGAATCCAGCTTCCACCAGCGACCTTTCGCAAGTCGTCGGTCCATCGGGCCGGAGGGCGTCCTACGCTACGCTTGCCAAGACGCGGTCTCCACTCCAGAACTCGTCTGCTCCAACGGCCATCGGTTCTGCGACATACGTGACCAGCCCACTGCCACTTCAACTTGCTGATCCGGCGGGCTGTGTCGGTAACTTTAGTTCTCTTACGAATTAAATCATTTCTAATCTTATCCCTAAGAGAGACTCCAAGCATAGCTCGCTCCGTTGCGCGTTGAGTGACTTTGAACTTTTGAACCAATCCCGCAGTCAGTGTCCATGTCTCAGCTGCGTATTTTGATACGGGTAGGACGCATTGCTCAAATACTTTCGTCTTTAAGCATTGCGGAATAGTTGACGTTAGGACATGACGTAGCTTACCGAATGCCGCCCAGCCCAACTGAATCCTCCTACTAGCCTCCCTCTCGAAGTTATGCCGGCCAAGTTGGATGGTTTAGCCCAGGTAGATATACTCCTGCACAACCTCGAGACGGACGCCAACGACGCATATCGGTTGTGGCATGACACGACTGTTGAACATGACTTTCGACTTCAAAATTCATGCCAAGCCCAACTCGTCGGGAAGATTCATTAAGGCTGTTCAGCATCTCCGCAAGCTCTTCCGATGACTGCCACGTTGACGATATCGTCAGCAAAACGAAGATGATAAATATACTCTCCATTGACGTTGACGCCTCGTTCAGACCAGTTCAGGGTCTTGAAGACATCCTCCAATGCGTTTGTGAACAGTTTCGGGGATATAACATCCCCCTGTCTCACACCAAAAGTCATGTATGAGAGTATTGTTCCCCTTTTAAAAGTCTACCCAAAAGTCCGCGAAAGCATATGTCTATATTTTAAGGTTAGCTCGAGATACCATATTTTTTCCTTTAATACTTGTAATAAATACTTTATTTATTACAAGTATTACATTTTAAAGAAAATTGCCATGTACATCATTCAACTTATATGAATATCTTATGAGATATCGCAGTATTAACTCACCTATATAAATTAAGTAGCGGGTAAAAGAGAGCATTAGGCCAAAGTAACTATTCCACGCGGACGAAGTTGCACGCAAAAGCGCTAGTCTGATTATAAGAGGGTAAACAAATTTGTAAATATGTGCATTTTAACTCTTCCCAATAGACGATGTGCTTTTCTCTTAATAGCAAGCGAGCAGACAGATCACCTGATGGAAAGTGAATACTGTCGCCCATGGACATTTGCAACACCAAAGGAGCTACAAGAGCTTAGTTGCCAACTTATGATAGAAGAGTAACGCTTTTTTTAATGGACCTTCTTTAATACTGCAGAAATATGTAGTACTGTACTCATATACCTCTATTTGAGGGAGAGGACAACTGGTTTTCAAACCAACAGTTAAATAATATATGCAATATGCAAAACGTCCAATTACCATTGTACTCATCAGTTATTTTTGTTTTCAGATATAGGGGATTAGTATGTACCATACTCGTTTGGCGAATGAACGGTTTGTGGTTGTGCCCGCCGCGCCGATGTTTTTGAACGAATTCAAACTTTATGTGTATAGATTTAGGGAATATTTCATATATGTTAGATGTTATTTAAACACGGCGTGTCGGTGTACCCTCGATGATTAAAACAAGCCGAGTTGATTACAGTGCATGTTTCCGCCCTTTTAGCAGGGGATGAATGACCAATAAGTTTATTATAGGGACTCACGTAGAATTTTGATATGTTTTCAAACATGTACAGAGACTAAATAAATATTGACAGTCTAAATTGTTGCGGTTTGTGATGTGGGAAGAATCATTAAAATATGTTTGTTTTTAATACATTCATAATACAATGATAGTACGTATGGTAGTAAATAAGAATTACTGTTGGCCACAGGTGACCTTTACAGCAGCGCAGAGAGCTATGTCTTTACACGATGAGCCTAAGTACTATAATATCATCTTGACAAGTTGTAAACAGTATATATAGGTAACTATTCAGTACTTATAAACACACCTATTCTAGTATGTTACACAAAAGATGTCAGAAGTATAAATGTTGTTTTATGAGGTTCTGCAGTTATTTTTTTATAAATCCATTTTTTATAAGGCCTATTTGACTCCATTCTTTTTGAAGTTTTCGAGTTTCTTGCTGGTTTCTTCTCAGTGGAAAACTACCTCCCGAACCAGTGGTAGCTTCATTTGACATTCATAAGTGTTCTATAAGGACCTAAACTGAATAAACACTTTTCATTTCATTTCATTTCATTCTAGGACAAGGGTCTTTAATTTAGGTAATATCTTTTCTCTTCCGCCTTTGTAATATGTCTTGCTCCATATTACTGTATTACCCCAGCATTTGATTTCGCGTGTGTATCACTTCATTTCCTTGTCAATATGCATGTCAGTTATTGACCTTATATCTATGCTTTAGTACATATATCTTTATAAACTCACAAACTCTAGCTCTTAACTACAACATTACTCAAATAAATACATAAAAGATACTTTTAGTCTTAAAAACATCATATTTATTAAGTTATTTTTTTACATAAAGCAATGTAATCTTAAAGGGGTACCAGGGAAACCAAAGCTGAAAAGACGATGTTTTTATTGATAAGGACTAATAATTCGGAGAAATGATAACCGCGTAAGCAGAAGAATGATGACTTTGAATGTTTAGGGATGATAAAGAACAGTTAGTAGGGCAAAGAAACATAAATGCAATATACCAGGAAAGATTACTTAAAAGAAAAAGTAGCGCGGCAGCTTTCTTTCCAAAGTCGTTCACGTCAAAATCTTCTGGAGATTGATTAAATTTTATTGTACCTGTCAATTTCCCAACAGTGTTCCTTAATTCTTAGAGAAATATTCCTGCAAGCACCTGCAGGGTAAAGTCATTTCGTTTGAAGAATTCGTGTCATTTCTATTCCCGATAGAAAACGAGCTTTCCTTAATGACTCCTTCCTATTCGTTATGGCTGTCGCCCTCAGCAAATTTGTCATCCCAAACTTATTTACATTACACTGGGATTGATTTATCTTTGCTCAGACAAATGATCGATGGTAATTTTATAGTGATGATAATAAAACCAACCGTACCTACGAGTACTGGTCCAATGTAAGTTGAAAGAAATATCTGCGCGACACATTAGACCAAGTGATTCATGTTCTATTTAAGTAAAATTGATAAGGTAAGAGCGTCGGTGGCTCAATGGTGTGAACTGTCGCCCTCCTACCAGGAGGACTGAGGTTCAAATCCCACCACGTACCAATGTGTATTCGAAAAATATATACGTACGTTATCCGATGCTCTTACGGTGAAGGAAAACATCGTGAGGAAACCTATTTTTTCGAACATTGTAGTACTACTGAAATGTCGATGGTTCGATAAATGTAACTTATAAAAAAACCAATGGAAAACAAGCCACAAGTGTTCTTGGAAGGCGGCTCACATACCAGGTGACTCATTTGCCTACCGAAAAGGCACTTTTTTTATTTTGACGCCTAGACAATATTTTAATCGAGGCAGCAAAATGCCATAGCAACATCAATCAAATAGTAGGCGGCCCGTGCCGTGCGATTTGTCGCGATGGAAGCGCCTCCACGGGAGCCGACGTTTTTGATCGGATTCCGCGAATGCCGGCGAATATAAATTATATACCCAACGTTGTAGTTTAGGTGACTTCGTGACGACCATTTGGTTATGCTCGTCATGACGAATCTAGTAAGGTACATACATTATACTTCTTATTACATGCTCTCATGATCTACAATACGTTAACAGCACTACGCACTTGCATATTACTACAAATTCAGAATCCATACTATGAAATGAATTAACGGGTGAATAGACTTGTATAAAATGTGAAAGATATCAGAACAATATTATGAGTTTTCAAATGGTTAACTACGAGTCAGAAAAATTTTGAAACTCCAAATTCAGCATATTTGTTTACGATAAAATATTCATCTCCATATTTTATGTTATATTTACGCTACCACTCAATCTCTGACAAAAAGTAATTATAGGTTTCACTTGTAACCAGCTATTTTGTTTCTTGTTAAACGCCTGCTATTAATTTCAAGCACTTTCATTTATTACCCATTTCTACATACGAACATTTAGTAAGAAATATGCATATTACAAGCCACGCTATATATCAAGGATCATACTTAAAATGTTAGTTGGTCGTAGAGTTTTAAGTTCAAAAATAAAGAACCTACATGGAATAACAATCTTCTTGTAAATTTTAAGATCAGGCAACTTCGAAATTGAATTGCCTTAAGAAAATTTTCTGGTTATAACACATATTATTTGAATCATAATTTTTTAGGTTTTCTTTTTTTTACTAAGTAATAATGCCTATTTCAAATGTTCCGATAGTCTTATTAGACGATCAGTTGAAATACGCCCAACTGTTTGTCCATCGTCAATATTTTACGACGATAGTAGATTCCCTTCGGCTAAACCATGAGAAATCCCCGGTTTTAATGGATTTTAAATCTTGAATTGAACTAAAAGGGAAGGGAGGGTTTTCTTAGCTAATCTTAAGAGTAAATTTTACTATAGAGCCCATACTATTGCAAGATCATCTATAATTTCATATAATACGAACTTAAATCCGAATAAAACAGTTCCTACAAAGGAACTAAGTGTAAATCAAATCCCAAATCAAAAGTTTCAGACTGGGAGTCATTGGTATTCAGTAGAATCGAAGGCGACATATTCTGACCCCGCATATCAGAAGTTTCAAGATGATTTGCATAGCATGCAAGTCAATATAAATAACTTATACCTAAACTTAAACGCTTTGATGCTAATTAACTGTAAAAATAATAACTTACTTGTCACATTTTATGAGACATTGTATTTTATTCGTCGAATCCGCAATGGGCCTGCATGGACTAGGCCTATGCACCCTTTACGTGCTAGGCGCGTGCCCCTCGGCGGGGACGTTTAATAAACTGATTACGATGATTTATTTTCACTCATCGATTCATTTGAGCTGCGTATATTTTTATATATTTAATAGAACTTTTAAGGGTTTAAATTCATACCTCGTTTATAGCTGTATAGATGAAAATAAGATTTCCCACGCATCTTTCTTTTAATAGTTTCAGCATCAGCCCCCTTCACCTACTTCATATCAATTATTTATTTTGTTTGAATAAACTTTAAAAACTTAAGATTGTCGTAACCCACACTGGGCCGCGTGGACGAGTAAGGTCTAATCACCCTATA
Organism: Leucinodes orbonalis; assembly: GCA_019425675.1. Taxonomy (NCBI): domain Eukaryota; kingdom Metazoa; phylum Arthropoda; class Insecta; order Lepidoptera; family Crambidae; genus Leucinodes; species Leucinodes orbonalis. Next base: position 10,240 of record PQWD01008336.1, on the reverse strand, counting down.
CGGGTAGGCTCGTGCCCCACGGTGAGGACGTTTAATGAGGTGTAAATGATGAAAATTAAGAACCATCAAGTGCCTCTCTATATATTGACTTTAGCATTCAGTGTACAATTATAGTTTAACTAATAAATTAAGAAACAGCCATCAGTTTCGTTGTATAAATCCATATTTACTAGAATTACTAGCTTCAATGTTACCTTCGCATAGCTCGCAAGTACAGTACATATTTGAATATCGGCGAGGCAACTTGCAACAATCGAAGGTTCTACTTCTAATGAGTTCAAATCACGCAAGTTTGGCACAGCATTAGCTTTGCAGCCGTGGATGTGGTTCATGATGTAACTTGTATTGAACCCGGTGCCTTAATCAATGGATCAACTACAACTACAGGAACATAATATAAGGCATTTTATATCTGCTTTTGAATTTAATATATGTATATATATGTATAATTATATATATTATATTATATGTATATATAACCATATTTTCCGGATTTGTACCCTCAACTAACCACCAAATAATAGGATTGTAAGCAGTGGCGGCTGGTGGGTTATCGAACTGGTGGTGCACTTTACTAAAATATTAAAATTAGAAAGTGAAACAAAACAACAATTGAAAACAAAAGAATGCATTAAGACGCTCACATCCACACAACCATTTCTTTCTATTATACATTTCACTTTTAAAACTTCGTGTAAATGCTTTATTTTTCGATTTGCACTCTTGTTTTAAACTTAAAAAAGGCCGTGGCGGTCCGGCCAATTTTATGTTCACTTTACTTTGAAAATTTTTGTTATTTTCTTTAATATAATCAATGTTTATACTCATTTTCAACTAATAAAAAACACAGTACCTACAAAATAAAAGTTCTATTATAGAATTGAATCAAAAACTAAAAACAATTACGGAAAAAGTTATAAACAATAATTAACGCGTCACACATACAGTGAATCTATACCGATAACGAGATGTCAATCATGGCTGCCGTCGTCGCCTCGCGCCGATGCCGGCTTTCCCAATTCGTCATACATCGGATGCTCTCGGCAATCTTCGGTTCGCGCGAGCGGCGCTCGAGAACCGACTCATTACTCGGTATTATTATACATTTCTATGAACGATCTTTTGTTTCACGCGTCAGGCGTATTAATTCGTATCTCATACAAGATGTATTAGCAGTCCTCGTGCACTCGCCGAAGCGCACGATATTAGTTTAGTAAAGCGCTCAAACTTTTTGACCATAATTGGAAATGTTTATACGTTTTTGTATTTTAAAAAATAAATATTAAAATGGTAATTTAAAAATAAAGATGAAGTAATATTTTGTAATTTTTAAATCTTTTGAATTAGTGGTTCAGCGCACGAGTGCACTTAAGGTACAGCCGCCACTGATTGTAAGGGCTCGTGGCGGATAAATGGATAAAGGTGGATAAAATAAATTACTCCATAGTCAGTTGTATGTGATGGCCTGTGCTCTCAGGTGGGACGTTATAGGCGCATTCAATGAATTGCAATGTTAATAAACGCTTTTTAATAAAGGAACACAAATGAGCCGTGGATTAAATCACGGTCTTAGCGTCTGTCACCGAATGTTTCATAAACCAATTGGATTAAAGAATAATGATATTTTTATTATCTATCTTTAAGTTGAGACAAATATAATGTTAAGCTATATAGATATACATGTACATGTTAGTATACTTTAAGTAACTACTAAATACAAAGACTTAAGCTTTTACTAAGTATTTATCGTTTGTAGAACACTCTGCAGTTTAAATCTCGTATTATTTATGGTACAAAGCACAAAGTACTCACAAGAAAGAATCAATTGTGATCAAAGATCTCAAATATAAAGCCGCGTCTTTGGAAACGTAATACTTTCCACAAAGAAACAACAGTTTACAAAGATATTATTGAAGAGGTAAAAAAAATAATATTCGCGGTTTGATATTTGGCGGAGGGACATCGCCCGCAGGATAGGCTCAGATTAAGCTTTTGCGCTGACGATAAATCGTTCAGTTGGTTAAGCCACCTAGTGTAAACTAAATTTTACACATGACTTTTTTAACTTACCTGGACGGCCAGCACACTGCTTAATTATCGGGAATATTTTAAAATTATGGCATTGTAGACATTTGCGGCTACTAATACAAATAAATTTAGAAATTCGAGTCAAATACGAGTATAAATCTCATATAAATATCTTGCGTTGTAAACTTTTTAGTGACAGTAAGCAGTTTTTTTTTCTCCTTAGAGGATACGGGCATCGAGTTGATAACTCCTTTCCCGGACTTCTTCTCAACGAGTTTCGGCTCGTCGGTGGTTCTGTGTTTCGGCTGTACGGAATGCTGGGCCGCCCTCAGATTGGTTGTGTACTTGTTTTTTTTAACAATAAATGTAATTTCAACATTATTTTGACACCGTTACCTGTCAGATTAATTATAAAATAAATTGAAAGTCTATCCCACCTTAATAATTATTAGGACTTAAATAATCTCCCAATAAAATTTTAATTACAAAACCTGTATTGTTTTAAATATCTTCACGGTTGTTAATATTTTTGTTTGCTTAGGACGGTACAGGTGGTCCGACCTGGTTGTTGATCACAGATTTATAACAATCTATGTTGTTAATTGTTTCCGTGCAGAGGTTGTTATATAAAACCGTATCTATTCAAAAACTGACACCAGGAGCAATCTGAGCAACCATGTATTTTTTTTTTGGAAATATTGTTATGTCTTTTCACATGATATCAATGTTCGATAGGTACACCTGTTCTTCAACCTACCGCAATGCATTGCTGGACGTAGGTCTTCTCTCTTCTCCATGGACGCTACATGGATGCTTCTCTCACTCCCAACATAGTGGAGGTGGAACCGCGCATATAATGCGTGGATAGCGTCGACGGGCTGGTTGGATGGATGCGCCCTGCGCTCTCCCACAACCCGTTACATGACAAGCACGACTGCTATGAGGAGTTTAGTCGGTAGGAGTCCGACATAAGTACCCCTAAAGGGGATGCAGGATTCCCCTGAAAAGAGGTCTCTCTCTTCTGTTTTATTCACCTACTAGGTACTATATACTGACTGACTACCAATATCAAAGATTTTGATACAAGTTATTCACATGCAAGAGCTGGCTGACGATCAATCATGACGCCACACACCTCGGTGACGTGGCACGCGCGCAGCTGCGGTGCGGCGTGCCCTTACCTCATATGTCATTTATAATCGTATCCTTGCATAACTTAATTAAAATAGCAGTCTGTATCTACTGTAATGTGGACACATAGGGGTATATAAGCACAATCAATATCTTTATTAAATCTAGCAATATCGGTGTCCAGTTCCTTAAATATCTTATGTACAATTTAATTTAAATAGTGGTGTCAGTTATAGAATGAATGAATCTATTCTGCAAAGAGTAAAAATAAAAACTTATTATGCCGGTTCAACATGAAATTATCTGAAAGAGCTGCCTCCGGGCAGCCCAGCCCAGCCAGTATCTTCCCTGGGCGGTCTGGAAAACTATGAATAGACTGCGGGCGGGTGTTGGCCGGTGCCGTGAGAATCGGGTAAGATGGGGATATTCCAGAAGCAGTCTGTGCGACTGTGGTGCCCCTCAGACAATGGAACATCTACTGTCTTGCCCGAACTGTCCATCTTCGTCGGGTTTTCCGGGACCTCTGTGTGACAAATGAAAGGGCGATTAAAGTGGCCCCATTCTTCGCGTTACCATATTTAACTTGTGAATCTATATCGACTTGATAAAAAGAAGATGAACATAAAATTCTAATTAAAAGAAAGAAAGAATCATTTTTATTGGCCACAAATATTTATAAAAGAGATTACTTACTGGAAAGAGAGAAAAAAATACAAGTAGACAAAAACAAAAGTAAATAATTTCTTACAATCTAATGGCCAATCAGGTGCAGCCTCAACAAAAACAGTAGTAGGGAAACTACTGGAGCACTGATATTCTGGCTGCAGCACACGCTTACACGTATTATTATCTATTACCAGAACCAGTGATGTGAGCTAATGAAATAAGCACACCGGTGCAATCAGCCCCAATGAGTATTCATCGGTTGCAGACGGCACGCTGGATAACTTCCCGCAGACAATGAGCCAACTAATTAAGTGCTATTGCTCTAGCGCTCGTAGCTCGTAGATATGCGCCGGCAAATCGCGTCCGATTCAAGTTCGCAATGTGACACAATACACTGCGCCTGCCAAATGTCACTGATATGTCAACGTTTTGGAATATTTGAATGTTTATTGAGATATTGGCAATGGAAGAGCGAACACATAAAACAGAGTAGTTTTTACCAAGAAGATATATTTGAATTAGAATCCAATTCAAATGCATTCAAAAAGGGTACTGAATGACATTTAAAGTTATTTCAAAACCCAATTTCACGTCCTCGCTATGAGTTCCTAGTAGCTTCATAATCATCATCATTATCGGCCGATGATTAGCAGTCGACAGTAGCTTTACTGATTAATAATTTTTTACACATATTAAGTTATGTTACGGAATAGTTCAAATTAATCGGTAAGAAGGTAACTGGATCCGGTGGTAAAACTGTGCCTTATCCTTCATTATCACATCATTGTAATGCAATTGACGTAAAATCACATTATGTATATATAAAGGTCGATACGCCACCCGTGCCTCAAAAACGAACCGCCAAAGAGAATAAAGTTTGTTAAAGTAAATGTATGCACATTCGAAATATGAGTATGTGTGCTGGCGCTGCATTCGGATCACTTTTTTCGATTGTTTTGTGAGCATATCACGAATTTTACATCATTGTTGACATATATATGTTAAGGCCTCGATGCCATATTTATCTGCAACGTAGCTTCAGTGGTTGAGATATATGTATAAACCGCATGACAGTGGCAGTAGTGGCACGCAAGGTATCAAGTTCCTGAGGCTAAATCTTGGGAAGTTATGGTACATATTGCTGTTTGCAAGGTATAAGGGTGAACGAGTATTTGTGGAGGGATACAATGAACTTAAGTCGGCATCGCATGAAGTGTAAGATCTTTGCTTATCAATCTAAAAAAAGCTAAATGGTTAATAATTATTATTCGTTGTTGCAGGACGTCCAGAAAGGGCAGTTGTCGGATGCAGCCGCAGCTGGTAAGCATACTTAAACTTGTCCATTCCGGCCTGCTCGACTCGTGCCTAACTTAATTATAGTCTAGTCTCTACAGTGACCCAGACGCACTCAAAACTTGGCAATTGCACTCGAGAAATGAATTCCAACTTCTTTTACATTTAGTCACTGTTAATTTTCAATATTTTCGACTGTATTTGTAATTTTAATTTAAGATACCGAATATCGAATTATTTTTATCATTTCAAAAACTGTTCAATACCCCAATCATAATAAATTCAATTTAAAATTAACAACATTTGTACCATAACACTAGGGTTGTTGCGAACATTCGCATCCGCATCCAAAAATGCGGAATTTCCGTATAGATTTGGACATCTGCATCCGCATCCGCATTAATCAGTGCCGATGTTCATGCGGATGTGAATATCATGCAAGTAGCTACAAGAAAGAAATTGGGCGAGCCCGGCTATTTCCGCGAGCCGGTCGCACGTGGCAATGACCATTGGGAGCGATTAGAAGTAGTAGTTATTAGGAGCGACAGTAGGTGTTTAATACAAAAATAAGTACTTATGTTGATTTGATTACAATAAAAATGTAAATAATTAAGTTATCATTATTTTAATTCCTACAAGAAAGAAATTGGGCGAGCCCGGCGATTGCCGCGAGCCGGTCGCACGTGGCAATTACCAATGGGAGCGATTAGTAGTAGTAGTTATTAGGAGCGACAGTAGGTGTTTAATACAAAAATAAGTACTTATGTTGATTTGATTACAATAAAAATGTAAATAATTAAGTTATCATTATTTTAATTCTTCATTAATAGATTTTATTTTAATAATATCTTAAACATTCGCATCCGTGGATGCCAGCTTTCAAAATTCCGCATTCGCATCCGCGGATGTCAGCCTTCAAAACCCCGCATCCGCATTCGCATCCGCGGATGGGAAGAAATCAGCATCCGCAACATCCCTACATAAAACTTGACCATTAAGGTGCGCTTATAATGTCGAAGCTCCATTATGAATATAATATTATCATTTAAGTGCCTACATTCCAAAGTAGTCCTCGTGACTTTTGTGTCAAATGCAATCCAAAAGTTAGACACAGTTAATGTAATGTGCAAACAAAACAACCTAAATAAAGCTTAGATTTATAACAAGCACTCCACAAGCTTTGGTCCCGACGTTCCTCCGTAGGATAACATAAATGTGCCAAATTGAGCGCAAATATTCACAAGACCCTTATCTTTGTGTAATGAAATGAGTGGCGTTTACAAATTACGCGCCCTACGTCTCCACTAAAGGAGGGTAATTGGTGAGATAGTGCTTTTCCATAAAAACTTAACTGCCTGATCGAAGGCTACATTGTATTCCTTTTAAATATATTCTTGGAATAGGCGATGGTAGAAAAACGTATAAGTTTTGGCGAATCGCCAACACGCACTGTGGTGGGGCTATGGTTCAAATCACTTCGTCATTAAGTCTCGTTTTTGTGCAGCAGATAAATGATAAGGTGATTTGTATAACACATTCAAGCGTGGATGAGCTATGCATCGACACATGGGTCTGCCCGACCGGAATGATACCACGGGCATACAGAAATACGGCGTCGTGAATGCTGTTACCGGAGACTCAATTCACCCTTCCCCCTGTTTTTTATTCACCTCTCCCTTTTTTAAGATGTCAACTGCATGTGATCATCCAACACTAGATTGTATTAACTGAAAAGTTGAGAACTAAGGGCAAAACCGATTGCGTAGGTCGTGTGTGATTTGGCCGGTTGCCAAAGCTTTCGTTGTTTGGCAAGCATCAAGGGCTGATGCAGTTAGCATCGACTCGGAAATGCGGTTCCGAAATGTACATCAATTATTTAGTGCAAATAACTCAATGGCGGTTCTGCATTAGTTGCGGTTTGATATAACGTTAGTCAATAATTGGTTGTTTATTTAAATAAAGCTGATAATGCAATGATGACCTAGCTTTCAATTACTCTTTATTTAGATAATGTTTCAAAATTTGGTATACACGTATGTTTTTATCATCATCTATAGCCTGCAGGCCCTCCTGCATACCATAGCTATGGATTGTAAGCTCTAATAGGTTGTGACAATCCATATTAATTAAATGAGATAAAAAATATGAACACAAGACATCTTTAACCATAAGATTTAAACTATGTTTTAGTCAGATGAATAACCGTGTAGCACTCTCGTGATACAAAAATAAACAATTATTATAAAAACTATTCAATTGAAATCTCTTGAATGCATGTAGTCAAAATGTTAAATAATTTACTCAACTTCCACTAACATATACCTGTACGACGTAAATATGATCCTTCCCCCGACTCGAGGGGTTCAATGGCTTTATCAACCTTCCACCTGACTTGAATCCGACCTTGTGTACGTTCATCACGAAGAGAATGGGCACACGTAAGGACGCTTGCGGGAGATGAGATCGTAAATAAACAGCAATGCGCTGAAGGGATGGACTCACACGTGCCTACCGACCGCTAAAAATTTAAATCGTGTTAGACGACGAAGGCAATTCTAAAGACGCCCCTCGGTTTGCGGATCCCACCGTTCGAGGCCGCAAACCCTCCTTTATTGAATTCTAAATTAGACCTCTTTAGTCGAATGTCGGACATTCTTTTGGAAATTAAACCACATATTCCCTTTATCCTTGTAAAAAATCTGGAATTTCAAATGCCTACGCGTCGTGCCTTTGTTGTAATGTTCATATTTAACATTGTTAATGTTGTGGGACGTTCTCGCTGCGTAATAACAATTAATTTCTCATCAGGATTTTTTTGTTAGATAACTCCATATCTAATGTCTTTCTTTCTTTCTTCCTAACTTTTGAACGGGCTACTCTTCAAACTGTGACTAAACTACTGTAAAGCCTGGTATAATCCGGAAACTAAAGACTTGCGATTTAAATTGGCTATTGTACACTTCATGAAGTTCATCTTTATATTTACGTTAAATACATAGTAATACGGTCCCACTTTCCTGGTTACGGAATTAAAATATTATTTCACGTTCCATATGATATCACATATACATCTTTCCATCGATTTTCAATAATTATAATAATTTATTTTAAGGTATCAACCCATGTGAAAAATAAAACCACCTTTTAGCTTTTCCTACCTTGAAAATTACAAAAAGTCCCATATAAAATTGCAATCCCTTTTAAGGCTTTGGGGGTCGATTTTCGAAAACAAAATGTTTCATGATTTTGGTTAGTGACTTATAAATAGTCCGCGCTCCAAGTTTTATCTTTCTACTTTAAACATTTTAGGAAAATAGAAGTAGACAAAATTCGTATGTCCGGCTCTAGATTATCATCTATTACCAAACCCCATTGAAAACCGTTCAGCCGTTGAAGCGTGAAAGCGTAATAAATAGATAGAGTTACTTTTGCACGTACAATATTAGTATGGATGTAAATAATTAAAAAGTCTTAAACGTAGACTTAAATGGCAATTTATAGAAGCCGCCGAGGCTTATAACTTATAAAATGCTTAGATTTGTAATTTAACGATGTTAATTTTTTAATATTCTTCTTCAACCTCGCGGTCCATTGCTGGACTAAGTCTCCCCTATTTTATGCCAGATATCCCGGTCCTCCGCATTCTCATCCAGCCTCCAAAAACGACCTTTCACAAGTCGTCGGTCCATTGGGCCGGAGGGCGTCCTACGCTACGCTTGCCTAGACGTTATCAGAAGACGTGAGAGAAGTGGACGTTTCGGTGCACTTCTGATCTAAAAAATATTGGGAGGTTTCGCATCGTAAGCCACCGCGCCACGCAGGTCCAATATTTGTTGCCGTTGCACCAGATCCTCGTTAGCTATTCGACAGGCAGTGGCGTGCACTCTATATATGAAATTAAGCAGTGCATACCCTGTGCGTTCAGACGACTCCGAAAATCGCCAAGGTCTCCCCCATTTTGCGCCAGATATTCCACACCGAATCATTTAATTGATTGACTTTGAACTTGTGAACCAATCCCAACGTTAGTGATTATGAACTTAACTAAGCAATATCTTAGCGCTTAATTTCCTGTTCATTTTTATGTTCATATGAACTTTAAGCCTTTAAAGAAAGCACAAACCTCCTCCTATGATTTTATTTGCTGAAAAATAAAATGGTTTTCCCCCAAAATATGGTTCCTATTATGCTATTTCAGCGCTAAATTAGAGTCGATTTGCGCCATGAAACAAAGATTAATCACGTAGGGAATGCCACATTGACCACAAACAACAGAGTATCGAGCCTCTCAGCGTTGTTGAGCCAAAAATAATCGATTTATCGATACGTCCGTGTTGCTGGAAGCCACAGAGCGAGCAAATAATCCGCTTTGCCGACGACGACAGAACTTTGCCGATCGTTCTTCTACGTTTTAAAGTTGCCACAAAAGAGTATCTAATAAGATCCGTATGGAAGTTACTCGGCTTAACCACTATAACTTGAAGTTAAAGCTAGTTCAAAAACGTGAGCGCTGAAGACGAAGCTTGCGTACTTAAAAATAAACAGCAAAGTAATAAAATAAATAAATAAGTACGTTTACGTTGAAAAGCAAAATTTATATGCTTCTGTTATGTTTATAAATAAGCACTCTATTTCGGGCGAAGGCACTTTGGTTTATTTTAAAATGTATAAATTTAGGTTATTTAATCATATACATTCGTTATTTTAAAAACTAATGAGATCAAGATTTAAAAATGGACAATTTGAGAAACACCTAAAAGTCAAGTACGTTGATTATTAATATCTTCATTTTATCTCAAAGTCTCTACGAGTTGATTTCATCCGACAAGCATTAATGCATAATTTTAGCTGTGGTTTCATGATCTTAAAAATAACTATCAATAAATCATGAATAAACTGTTTGACAAGTCTTGATTTAAAATTGCAACTAAATGCTTTCTAACAAAGGCGATATGTGCATAAATTTGTAACAAATATGTCAATCGCCAAAATTTGCAAACACAACAAACCCGTTAATTACAATTGTACGCAACGTAATTGGTGTTTGTCCGACATCAGCATCTGATACGTCGGAATGCGATTATTCCGTACGGCGAAATCGATTTCCATTTGTCGGGCCCGC